>MEHQ01001982.1:0-65557 GCA_008828725.1 Saccharina japonica | reverse complement strand
AACGGGGTGTCTGAAGGCCCCTAGATAACATCCCCTCCTCCTGCCTCTGCTCGTGTTCAAAGCCGTCCCGAGTTCGCGAAGCTTGGTCATGTTGCATGGGCCTACTTACCAGATATCTTATGAACGGGGTGACTTCGTGATACTTGCATGGGAGATCCTTACGGTGATCTCCGACAAGATGTTACCGGGCACTTCCTATGTATGTGCAGGTACGAGTATATGAGTTCATATACATAAGACAGAGCACTCTCCCGTGCCACACTGGTGATGGTACTCGTATACGTACGGATTATTTATCACAGCAGACAGTGTCGATTTGACGTATGTATTGTATGTGTGTTGTCTGGTATGTACGAACCTGGTATCAACTACGTATCCGCGTCGTATATACATATGAGTATACTTGACGTATTATATGTGTTGTAGTTCGGTATCCGCCGCCCGGCTCCAAGAGCAAGACAAGGTGTGTTACCGGGCACTTCGTATGCATGTGCAGGTATACGAGTATACATACACATGAGTACGTGAGACAGCACAGCACTCTCTCGTACACTGGCGACGGTGACTGTTCACCCTAGTCAAGGCCAGTCGTTGAGCAAGATCGTTTATATTTACGCAGGCATGTGTTCATGTACGGATGCTCACACTCGTATGTTGGCCTATATCTAGAGTTCGGAAGTGCGCCGTCATTATAATATTGACAACCGAGGATAGGTTTGACCCTACACGCTTTGTGCTAGAGCTGTCGACGTTGTTTACTCTTCTTTAATTCCGGAGTCATTAGATTGACAGTCTTGTCTTCTCCTGTCTTCTTCGGCGTATTATACCTTATCATCATTATCATCATCTTTGCCATCCGACAATGTGCAGCATGAGCTTCAGCGTTGACCACTCATAACTTTCCCGAAAGCAGAAAACCACGGAAACAAATGAAACCTATGCGCAAAGTCTAACTGTTCGGCAGCTTTTTTATCTACGTATCATTGTAATAATATTTCCCCCCCTATGTTCCACTCTGTTATCATTTTACTCTTTTCTTCTTTTTCTCTTGATGCGCGCGATCACGGGTTTGCTGCATTATATGATGATTAACCTACAGAACACTGTAAGCGACACATCAAAACCATACAAGCATATACGCAAAACGGGGGACAAGGGGATATATGGGTATATCCCAACTGTTCGTATTTCCATCCATTATTTGACTTATACTGGTAGGTATATTGTACATGGCATATTATTAGTATTTCATTTTTGTCACCCGACAATGTGTACGTAGCCTTATTATTAATAGTGAAAATTACAGGGTTCTTTACGGTGCGGTTTCTCTTTTTGCCCTATTAAAAACCACACCGCACTGCATCGTAGGTTTTGCGATTTCGGAAAACCGCACCGAACCGCACTGTAGGAAACAAAATATAACCAAACCGCACCGTAGGGTTCACGACATCTGAAAACCGCACCGAACCGCACCGTAGCATTACCGAATTCTGAAAACCGCACCGAACCGCACCGTAGGCTGCATGAAAAAAACGAATCGCACCGTAAGATTTTCAAAATCTGAAAACCGCACCGAACCGCACCGTAAGATTCCCGATTTCTGAATACCGCACCGCACCGCACCGTAGGATTCCCGATTTCTGAAAACCGCACCGAACCGCACCGTAGGATGCATGGAAAAACCGAACCTCACCGTAGGATTCCCAATATCGGATAACCGCACCGAACCGCACCCCAATATTTTTGCTTTCTAAAAACCGCACCGAGCCGGACCGTAGGATTTTCGGGGGGGAAAAAAAACGCACCGCCGTGCATGGACAGTTAACCGTAAAGAACCCTGGAAAATTACTGCTGCTGTGTGCCAACATGATTCACCCAGGCCCCAATAAGTCCACACCTAAAACGGTGATTTGCAACCGCCGAATACTACGAAAACCAGGTGCCCACCTCCGTGTTCAATTAGCCCTACACCTTCAACCTCCTCCCCGTTGACTTCCGAGGAAGCATCGAGCGACAACCCCCTCTCCATATAATTTCCTTGTGTGCAGCTGCTACTTAATGATGGATATCCTGCCTTGAGACAGAAACAACCATTCCTTCGATATGTTTGCCCAATTAATCCCCAAGTGTTCTTGACATCCGACAATGTGTGGCATGAGCTTCAACGTTCATAACTCATAAGCACCCGAAAAAATAAAACAACGGAAATAAAAGTTGCGTCCTTCCTATTGAGTCATTAGTTCTAATACGAGCCGCTCAGACTTGTGGCCCTACCGCCGTGGGGGCGGGGGGGGCTCTTATTCCCTAGTTATACATACAGTACCCAGCCATGGCAAACGATACGCCAGGGAAATCACTTCTGTTAACACGCCATCACATATGTGATCTATATGTCGCAGGTGGCCCTCATTCACTCCGTCAATCCTCGACGGTGGGGAACGGGGGCTCTACTTGGTTATGGTGCTGGGCCTGATGGTGAGACCAAACCCTTTCCTGAGTTCAGTCTTTCAACCTAGCCGAGGCCAAAAAGTAGAGTCCGTGTTCCATGTACCATGCGCAACATGTATATGAGGGATACGGGACCTTTGAATATGCTGCAAAACGTCTCACCTCTCTTATGTTCACGACCAGGCTGGTATCGTGATGGTAGTACATGTGATATACGCATACCGTATCAAAGGTATCAATAGTACTGAGCGGGGCACAGTGCCCATCGAAAAACACCCCATCATCCCACTGCAACACCTCACTAAACGGTTACCACAAGGGGCGTTAATTGTTTGATGGTTTCGCTCAGATCAGGGTGGCGTACTATTAGTACTTCATGCATCGTAGGAGTTTTGTATATACTCCCTAGTATAATACCTACCAAGTGTACCCGTAATACCACTGTGCAAGACTCGTTCGGGAAGGCTGGCTTACCCACACGCCCTAAAGCGCTACTATGTACTACTAACTCACGTTTGTGGGGACAAACTACTTGTAATTGCACTACGAGTACGTAGACCAGGATGTTTTTGGCAACTCTTCGAGATACGCTTTCGTTCGGTTTTAAAAAAAACATGATGAGTATTTCCATAACATCGAGAAGATGAAGGAGAAGAAGAAAAAGAAGAAGAACTACTGTCCTATAAATAATTGCAGTACAGCAGCCAAAGGCCGTAACGTCTCGATGGATAGGTCGAGGGCGTGCTACGGCACGAAGAAGAGGCTACGAGACATTACGCCACACACCTCCTTGTTTTGAGGCAGCGATGTGCATGTATTTTTACGGTACGTAGCACTCCCGAACCCCTGAAAAAACAGGAAAGCCAGGAACACACTCCCTCCCAGGAATTTTTACAGAGGGCAAACAGTCAGGAACGTTTACGATGCATGTCTGCCGCCCTGCACCCGCAATGTATGTTACTACTCTATGCATATATATACCAGACAGTATGATGAGGCACATGCATCTTTTTATTATAAAACACATGTCGTGTTTTTTTATGAATAGGACACAAGACTT
Organism: Saccharina japonica; assembly: GCA_008828725.1. Taxonomy (NCBI): domain Eukaryota; class Phaeophyceae; order Laminariales; family Laminariaceae; genus Saccharina; species Saccharina japonica. Next base: position 62,049 of record MEHQ01001982.1, on the reverse strand, counting down.
CGTGCTTACAGTAGATTTCCTTTTTGTTTTGGTTTCCCTTGGTGTTTTTTCTTTCGGGCAATGTTTATGTTTCTGAGTGGTCAATATCGAAGCGGTTTCATGCTGGACATTGCCAGATCAGGAAAAGGAAAACCAGGACCCCCCCCTCCCCCCTCCCCGGAAAGTAAGAAATTAAGGAATTTTAGGACAAGACGTTCTCCGATAATAACAGCCCGATTTATTCACTCCCAACTTCTTACTGCTGCGCACCGCTCGACGACACGCACCGCTTTTGTGTTGTATCAGTAAGTCGAACTTCCAGTAGTGGACAAACACTGTTAGTGGATCTTCCTAAGGTAGCTAATTAGGCACTCTGATTGGCCAAGCAAGCACTGACCACTGGCATAGGGTTAGGGTTAGGGTTAGCGTTAGGGTTCGATCTGAGGGTCAACATACTACTACCAAGACAAAACCCCCCACTGTCACCCTTTGTCCACCCCTCCGAACTTCTCTCACCGCTAATGACGGCACCATGTGCAGCGCCGCCAAATGGTCGCTTTCAGGCATCTCCGCATGGAGGGAAGCCAGCACTGACGGTCCTGCCATGAGAAGAGCCCCCACCGTCGGCAAGAGTCCGACAATCGCGACGCAAACGTCGGGAGCTTTGTATCTGCGTTGGACATGATACATCCACGGTGGCAGCAGCAGCAGCAGCAGCAGCAGCAGCAGCAGCAGCAGGACCGCCATGGAACGTCAAAAGAGGGGGTGGAGAGGGTATAGTTAGAAGGGACGGAAGCGTCAACACGACGCGGATACATATATTTATAAAAATTTAATCACCAGTATAGCTGTGAGGTCGAGGACTTCGTCGAAACTCATCTTTGCAAGCTGCGTGTGATATTGTATGAATATCGTGGAACACATTATTACAACAGTAGTAACATCGCAAATACATAGTTTCCCGTACAGAACGGCCAAGGCATGCTATTAATATCACACGGCAACAGATAGATGGCGTCCCTGCCCCACACCCTACGTACGGAGCTACAGTGAGTGGTTCGGCATTGTTTGTGTCTTTTTTCCTCGCCAGGGCTCGCAGAATAACCGAGTCCCCACAATTTGCCCACGAAAATAAATGCATATTATATCACACATGCGTAGGGCTACTGTTGGATATATATGCTGTTGTTAGTGTTGGATATTGTATCGAAAGTTTTGCTATATCGAAATATCGAACTTCGATATATGAAAATATTGAACTTTCGATATATCGTATGGAACGTGTTTTCCCTCTATCCCCTGGAAAATACTCGTGTGTTTCTTTCAGTGTGTACGTATGCATACATAAATGAATGAAAGCCTCGATATGTCAAACATCGAAATCGTACATTGTATCGATTAGTTCATAGTTGATTATTGGTATCGTACTGAACTCGATCATCGTTCGATATCCAACACTACTAACTGCTGTTCGTATATAGCTATAAATGGTACGCGCGTGGTGTTATGGTATTGCTGTCCCATAATACCCTTAACCTTCCAGTGAATGCAAAAGCCAGAGCGCGTCAAGTTTGTTACAAATGCTAATGCTGTACAATGTAAATCATAGCAGCGATGATGGACTACAGTACCACAACAACATCATCAATCAGTATGCATGCACGACGGAGAGAGGCACGAAAACAGCACAACATATTGACAACGAGCCAGGGCGCGTCGTGCAGCATCCGCCGTCGAACAACCCAAGGGCTGAATGGATGCCTGTGGATGGATTGATGGAATGTCCCCCGCCAGAAGAAAATAAGGCATGGTTGTTTGTTTGTTTGTTCTTGTGAGTGCTCGTATAACATGTATGTGCGGAAAAGTGAGGAGCGTTATATTTTTTAATACAAAAATGTACCAACACAATATGATTATTAATATTATCTAAAAATGTACCAACACAATATGATTATTGATATTATCATCTTTGCCATCCGACAATGTGCAGCATGAGCTTTAACGTTGATCACTCGAAACAGTCCCGAAAGCAGAAAATCACGGAAACAAAGGGAATCTACATCCGGACCGAGTCGAGCTATAATACGAGTATCATCATAGGTATAGGATCGGCTTGTCTACGTACAGCAGTACAGTAGACGCAAACCCTGCTTGGTCGTAGGTATACCACTTTGTCCCGAAATATAAACAACACTTTTATATCAATGTCGAATCTAAGCAACCCTTGTATTTCGGTACATACGTATCATAGAATTACCGGTACGTATCAGCGACAGCATGGTTATATTACGTCGTAATGTGTTCGATGTATCTTGTCTCACCGAACAGCCCAACAACGAGTGACCGTTTCATGCGAGTAGTCTGACGGTTACATACTTCGCATAGCAGAGCGATTTCAACACAGTACGAGCACACACGCGCGGGCATCATATTATACGCAGCTGGTACGAGGGCGATTGAAGGCATAATGCTACCGATTTTTGCGACCACCCCACCAGCAACCACCCAGGGAAATGCTCCCTGCATCAAAAGACGGTGGCCCCATGGCGGCAGCAGCGGGCGACGACCGCACGCAGCGAGAGGGTTTTGACTTTTACGAGTTAAAACAAATGAAAAATGAAAACGTTCCTCGATTCCAAACAAGCCCAAAAATGAACAGGAAACACTGCTCTACTACAATCAGTATGAATACGTGCATAGGGTCTGGTTCTTGTCGACAAACACGGTAAAACGTACCAGGTATCACACTGGGACACAAAAAACAGGCATCCGTCCATCCCACCCATCCGTACACGGCCGGGCCTACGCGCGATGGCAGAGAGAGAGCGCGCCGAGCGCCCGACCAATATTGACTGGCGTGACGCAAAACCGGGTCGCAACAACCCACGCCACATCCACGCGTACATGTATCATACAATGCCCGTACGCGGTGACGATGCTGCTGCTTGTTCTGTGCTATTCCAATTTCTCACCCGCTCATCGTTATGTCGCAGTCGCAGCTGAGAACAGCAGCTACGAACAGCGCCGTGCTGATCGCCAGTAGCCCCCAGAGCGCTGCCAGGACCCCGGGGGCGACGCGATTATTACCGCGTCTGGATCTCATGGTTGATGATGTGAAGCTGCTCGTGTCGGCTCGGTGCCGACACGAGATTACCGTGTTGGTGGTTGTACCCACCGGCAGGAGGGAACAAATGAATGCCGAACGTGGGGGATGGTGCATGCTGCTGCAGACTGAAACCGAAATCGGAAATGGGGAATATTGGAACCACACGCGGGCCATTCAATATTTCGTTTTTCCATACTTGGTCCTATAGGTTTATTTACATGCCAATAGGCGGCGCAACTCAAAAGTGAACCAATCAATCGGCGTACGAGACCTGGAGGGAAAATACTGGAACCACACGTGGGCCACACTATATCTTACAACCTGGAACCTGAGGAACACAAAAAGTATACGGGAAAAGGCGTGGTGGTGTCGAGCGGGATGCGCCGCCTAACAACCTCCTCATCATGGCAGCCAAGAGGTGCGTGCCGCGCGGCGTGCGCGGTAGTTTGCTGGTCGCTGCGCTGCCAGTGCTTGCTTTGGGTTGTAGTCTATACGTGTACGTATCATACACCCATCCTGGTTCTACGGCATGTACTACAACAGCAGACAGGTACTGTGTAGTATCTCGCGTCTGCTTTTCATCGCCATGTATAACACACAGTAAGACGTAGTCGACAGACAGCGAGCAGCCTCAGCGGGGGAGTGAGGAAAAACCAGTAAGCGAGCAACCATCAACATACGCCAGCAAGATTACAGTACAGTAGTACCAGTACTTATATATCAAGGTTTTGTGTCCGTATGTATTCTGGGTAAAAATGGGGAGACGCTCCTAACGAATACAGCGGACGATACTAAAACATGTCTCACGACGACGTAGAGAACTGCCTGCGCCCCCCGACAGACAGAGGCCACGAACACCTTGCTGCCCCCGCTGGTATGCATGCATGCATGCTGTGACTTACGGTAGGGGTGTATGTGCACTTGCAACTTCCTGAGGCTATTCACTCGAGGCGGAGAGCTCTTTCCGACCCTCTGTGAACATGTTACTGGTACGTATATACTGCTGCGGCAACACGATTATTATGCTATCCGTCTACATAAAAGAAACGGAATCTTGAATAATGCGGTTTGCGTGTAGAACAAAAAAGCATGTACTGGTTGGTATGGTATGTGCACGTGACAAAAAGGGCATGGCATCCTGGAAAAATCGCAGCCCCGTGAGACATGAGTTGGGCACGGCCGAGGCCGCCCTTGGCAGAGTAGGCAGAGCAGGGGTCGGCGAGCACGATGAGGGAGTTGCGTGCCGCCGGGTGGACCTCATCGCCAGTTATCGCGAAAAGGGCAAAAATCTACGTCTAAGAAAAGCTGTCGAGCTCTCTCCGAGCAGCAGCTGCAATTTTGTACATGTATTTATATATCTAAACAAGGGTATCATGATGACCAACGGACCACAGAGTCCACGGCAGTCGCAAGCAATGTCCTACACAAAAGGGGACAAGGTGGACTTGTAGACCGTGTTATATAGAGGTAGACCAAGCCAACAACTTCGCTTCATGCCCAATATGAGCGCTTCAATGTCGTATCGACAAATTGGACTGCAGGCCGTGCTATATAGAGGTCGGGGTCGTGCGGCTGTGCGCGTACCGCCTCAACGATTGTCTACATAGTTATGGGAAAGAAGGCACGACTAGGAAAAAGCAGTATACTGTATTCAAGTGATAAGATAACATCGATTTTTCGGAGGCGATTTTTCCGAAGCATGCCTTAAAGGGTCACAAACAACCTAAACAGCAGTGACGTTGGAAATACCTCAACGAGATCCTTCCATATAGACGCATGCATCGCTCGGCGTTTTTTTTGCACCTTCTCCATTGTCTAGAAAATCAGCTGAAAAAATCGTCCGGGTGGGTGTATCACCATATGCCACTATGCCATCATGCCATAATGTATAATATGCCATCATGCCACCATATGCGCTTCACGGTAGGAAGGTGCACCAATTTCCGCGTAACCAACCCATTGGACTTCGCTTCAGAAAAAAAAAAAAAAGCATAAGCCAAGCCGCGCGGTCCGGCCGGACAGCGGGGCTGGAGGTGCTGGAGCGGGCGGGGTGGGGGGCATCACGATCGCAACGCCAGTAGGAGAGCTCTCCCGAAATGCGGCGCCTTGTGGAACGTACGCGAGCAGCACGTCACTTGAGTACCCTACGACCGGTCAACCTGAGAAAAGTGCGTGATGAGCTATATATCGGAATATTTCGCCGTCTCCACCCATCGAGATAACACAGTACATAATACAGTAGTAGGTACATTATGCGAAACAGCAAGCAGCGAAGCAAAGCAGCGACGTAGCGAGCTCCCTCACAGCGTTTTCTCGGCGTGCCGGGGTTCCAGGAGGCATGCGCGCGGCGGACGCGGGGGGGGAGGCTACAATTGAACACCGAAACGTATCGCTTGTCTCCGTCAACTTCATGGACGCAGCGACGAGGGTTAGCTTACCAAGCCTTTCCAGTCCTCCCTCTTCTCCTCGTGTGCGTAGGCGAAACCGTACCCAGGCATATCAGCCAAGACCATCGTTGCCCTGCATAATGGTTATGGGGCGGGGAGGGGGGGGGGGGGGGGCGTACTCACTTGTTGCTTGCCTTAGTCATTTGACCATTGACCACGCATCCCTTTCGAGACCGGGGGGTGCTTACACAGCGCAAGGCGGCCAAGCTCACAGGTACAACTGCTCGTGGCATTAAAGCGCAAGCACACACCAGGGTACCTGGTAGTGCTGTATGGCACCTTTGGTTGTGCTGTATACGTGCTATGGGTGCGGTCAATCGAAACGTGGCAGCCAGTACCAAGGAAACTACTGTACATAGTAATACCTGTTGAGACTACAGCAGTCTTGATAATACACAACCGAGCTTTAAGGGTGTATTCGGTAGGGTACGTACCTATACCGGGGTTATTTGCTCGGTACACACTTTACCGAAGTCTTCGGTAAGGTTCGGTACGGCCTCACTAAATAACCTATTTAACACTCCAGTAAGGTTCGGTACGAACTCGATACCGGTACCTCACACTTCGGCAAGTTCGGTACGCCAACCGAAAATACATGCCTGACCGGTACACCCTACCGAATACCCTTGCAATAGTGCCCATGAGGCCGTGGCATGGAACCTCGCGGTAGGCTCCCCAGTTGCCGCCAGAACCGAAACTAAGGCGTGCTGATACTGAAACAAAGCTTCCACACCTCGGACAGATAATCGAATACAGATAGCTCCTTTGTATGCACTTTACAATCTAGATAATTCAGGGCAGATGTATTCCTGATCTGTATGATCTAGCTCATGCAGCCGGGAGGGAGCCGTATAACCTGCATGATCTATTAATAGGGCACGTTTCCTGGGTTGGATCTGTACTATGCAGATTCTGCACGACACCTCATACCGGCAGGTGAGGTTCTAGATGATCGAGATGATCTATAGATGATCTATAGATGATCTATCTGTAGATGACCTGTTCGACGTGTGAAGGCTTCGATGTTTCCAATATCGAAATCGTATGGGCTATTTTCGTTACTTATCGGTATCGTATTGAACTCGGTTATTACGTATGATCTATCTGTAGATGACCTGTCCGGCGTGTGAAGGCTTCGATGTTTCCAATATCGAAATCCTATTGGTTGTTTTCGTTGCTTATCGATACTCAATTATTGTTCGACATCCAACACTGCTATATACGTACAGTCAGTGCCTTCCCAACAACAAAACAGCACCCACTCACCGTTTGCCTCGGCCTAGCTGGAAGAAGTCAAGCGCTCGCGTCTCTCCAGGACTGCAGGACAGGGGAGCACGGGAAAAGGATACGATGGTCGAGAGTGGGCGCCCAACGAATCACGAAGAGGTGCCGCCAACGAGAGGTACTGTAAGAACGGGATGTGCATTTCGAAGGGGAAAACCAAGCCGACATCGTCAGGCATTATGCATGAAGCCAAACCTTCAGCCATCCCGGAAAAAAAATGTGGGTTTCACGGCACAAGCAATCGCACTCGAAATCGCATCCGGAGAGCAAACATCAATAGATGACTGAAAGTCGCCAAGATCGCACGGGGCTGCAGGAAACGTTTCGAAGCCGACATAACAAAAACAAAAAAACGAAGCTGATCTGTTATAAAGACACTACCGTCCTACTGACTGCCTCCATAATGCACAAGGAACGGGTGGCGACCAAACAAGCCTCGGCTGCCGTGTGATTTGTGTGGATTGGATGGGCTATCGTAAAACCTCACGTTTCCGAAACACTGGCCCGTTGTTTGGGGTGCTTCTTCAGCCCCATGAGTGCGTTGAGAAGAGTCGACTTGCCTACGTTCGACCTCCCCACCAGGGCCAGTTCGGGGAGGCGTGCGTCCGGGGAAGGGATCTGCCGTTCAGCAGCGGCATCAAGACAAACAGGCACGATGTAAGCGTGTTAGGATCCCGGGACATGGCGAACAAAACGGCGGAGGGGGGGGGGGTTGAGTGCCGCAAGCTACCGTACGGCCAGACGCCGCGGTACGGTAGGTACACGCAGACCCGGTCCACGGGAGAGACCCACCGCTGTCTCCAAAACAAGCATGCCAGGTAGCAGGTACTACTGCCCGTAGATTATTAAGAGCGGTTGCACACGTTGTAGGATGCGCACGGCGTACGATACATTGAGCTTCTTGCTCTATCGGGATCTGATGAGACTTTCGTCACGTTTTTATCGTGGTGATTTTTATCGTCGGCAGTCGCCGGAAAAAAAGTTATGGAGTCAGTCGTCAGTCTTACGAACTGGCTTCACTTTACCTTGACACTGAATGTATGCCTCTTCAACAATATTGTAAGAGGTTTTCGGCGTTAGGCATACCCTATTGTAACGTTGCACCTGGTGAGGCTAAGCCCGCGGTAGGCCCCGGCTATGTCTGGCATTTGACACCTATTCGGCACGATGTGAACGCTTCCGATATAGCCGTATATACACTGGGGCTGCGCCTGTTTTGTGTCTTATGACTCCTGAAATAGGATATTTGTACCTCCACCTAAAAAACGATTTTGATTTTAGAGATGAAATAACAACTTAACCAGATAAACCATCCCGCAGCCTGCCTATTACTAGGTACTAGGTTTATCACGAGAAATGTTGCACAACACTCGGAATAACGGCATTTCAACGATACTGGGTACAGTAGTTCCTCGCTCGAGAACCCCCGTCATACTAATAGCCATACTAAAAGCCAGTAGCCAGTCACAAGTATAAATATTTGCCTTGTAAGGCAAAATGTGCTATGATACAATGTCTAGCCTTATGTTAGCACGCGTCTTCCAACAGGGTATCAGTTATTATAGTAGCCAGCAGACATGTTTCCAGTGAGGGTGCGCTCGTCGTACAAAAGCAAGCAGCGGAGCAGCCATTTAGTCTCCTCGCGCCGGATGGATAGCCCTCTGCCCCTAAACTCGCCATCGATCGAACACGAACCGTCCGAAGATCAGAGTGAAATCAGCAATAATCGTGCATCAGTACCGTATTATTCGAGGCCGATTGCATTTCGTTGTGTACATAGCATAGCACTGCTGGCCGCAGCCGGGTAAAACTGACGCAGCACTAATGAACTAAGAACAGGCAACCGTAGGCGGCAGTCGGAGCGTTATCTGAGCGCAAGGGGCTGATCTGCCGAAAAAAAATGAATTGGCCGACTGGCGATTGAGTGTTCACCCACGAGCGACTGCTTTACACTTTACACCCCGGCCTCTATATAACAACTAAAAACAACACGAAAGAAAAAGACGGAGCCATCTAAGCAATTCGCAAGGGGACATGTGTGTTACGCTATACGTACCAGGAAAACAATATTTCACATAAATAGTACCAGGTTGTTTGTTGTTATCACATTAACTCATCGCCAAAACTCTAGCCCGTGGACACAGGAAGGCAGGCTCCAACATTAGTAAAAGCACACCAGTGGCATCGGTGTTGGTTGCTCGCTATGACACTGTTCTAAGGACGAAGGGACGCGATCGGTATATAGCCCCCCCCCCCGCCCCAAGGCGAGGCATTTTTCAGATGCGTTGCCCTCACCTCCTCCAGAGTGGTCACCGAGCACAGGCGCTTCACGGCCCACGTGGGGTGGTTGAAAGTTGGCGGCTTGTCCGTAGAGACCGTAGCTCCTGGTGCAGCCGACGACAACGCACCCCTGAAAAAAAATGCAATACATAACATACTAATGAAGTAGGAAAGGTGCAAGTCGCCGCAGCAGTGTGAGGTCGAGGGTGCAACGGGGTATGAGACCACAAGGTCATACAGTGTTACGGCTATCCTCGCCGAGCCGTCACAAGAAACGGCGGACATGGGCCAATAGCACGTTGTACATGCTGAATATCAGTCTCATCATACATATAAGGTACTCGTATGTGCATCTTGGGTGCATTTTGAGCTTTAGTTGGCGCCTAAACGTCCTATATATTTACCGTCCGACCGGTCACGGTTGATGATGCTATCATTGTCCGCACACCGAACGGATGGTCATTGAGGGAAGTTAGTCAGTGCATGTGTATCGCCGCTCTCATTGTCGACACGCCACCGCGGTACGTCGAAGAGACGACTACCCCTGTGGTCGTCCACTCCGGCCAGCGAGGCAGCACGTCGTGATCTGTCGTGGCGGTCCCAGAGCTCTCGATGCATAACATTTAATAACATTTAATACGTACGACGTACGTACACGATTAACTCTTTCACGGTTACACAGATTATGCCACCCTAAGTAAAGCTAAGTGTTTTATGCCGAAAATGTGAGGTGCATTTGTAGAGGCGTGGTGGTAAGCAGCCACCAGGTACGTTGCAAACTAGCCCCGTTCTTCTGAGCACAACCATGAACTTCTTTTATTGGGGTTGATATACGGTATATACAGTATACGATATACCTTCGATAGAGGCGGAGTTTTCGGCCCCTCTCAACCTTTTTCTTTTCCATGCCCAGTCCCATAGCGTCCAGATGTCGCATCACCTTCGGGTCGACAGCGATCTGCGGAAGGAAGGAAGGAAGGAAGGAAGCATTCCGACACACCAAGACAAAGACACAAGCCCGGTTGGTCAATCGAGCGGGCATTCCAAGTACACTGGTGTACGAATGCATGTCAAGACGTGCCTGATACTGATACAGCCCTGGACCCAACACCACAACACGGCATCACCACATCATCGCAACCGCACGGCAACATAACAAACGTCTATTAATACTATACACACCGAAGGATGCGCCACTTGCGCTACTACTCAACTCCTCGACAGTTATCGAAGTGAATGCTATTCATAGAGAAAGAGATTTCGTGCCCGCAGTTTTCTGATTGCCTCAAACTCTGGAGACATGGGCGCCGCTGCCATGAGCGGCCGCCAGTATCATACTGAGAGCTGCTGTGTGTGTTCTTAGTACTGCTGTACTGCGCCGTCTTGACCTGCACTGAGCGCAATTCATAGGGCAAACGCGCGATCAATACTGGTAGTACGTATGATACGTATGGCATGAATGTACCAACGCGCGGCCAAGCGGGGACATCTACGACCTGTTGGCACTGCTGTCGTTCAGTCTACCAGAGACACATCATGCCATCATACCACGTACGTATCAGGTACTGTTTGTACGTAAACAACACATAGGCGTGGTTCAAGTTGTATGATACCAGTAAAGGCTCATACTGGTATAGTTTAGTGTTTCAGCAGTGCAAGTAGCGATGTTTCGATACTCGATACCACCGCGTCGGCTTATAGACTTACGAGTACCTGCTGTGACGGTAGACTTGTATTCAAAGAACATGCTTGCTCTCTTTATGTCTGGTCACGAATCTTGACGCTTTCATGACAACAAACCGGTCCTGGTCGTACGCGTCAGCGATACATGCGTATCTCTACAGTATAGTGTATCGATAGGTTGGCTCTACGGGACATCCCTAAATGACACTGAGGCAACCGAGATGCCGAGGCGCTTGTCGTACGTATAATAGAGGTCTACCAGGTATACTTTGAAGTATGTACCAGTCAAGCGATGCGATGCCACTCGTACATATCGTATCGCGTTCTCCGCTTGAAGGACCGCAGGTAGTATATGTACAACTATGGACGTGGATATAATACCCGCTCAAATACTAATATGAAGATAAATTGGGTATTATATTTTCGGCCAGAGTTATTTCTCTAACATCCGTGTAACCCGACAGTCCCGTGGATCAACACTCCAATTCGCACCTGCTTGAATTGCTGCCGCTTGCTGGTCTCCACTTCCGAGGATTCGGTAGACAATGACTTCGCGCTAACAGGACGAGTCCCCGGCAATGCTCGTAGCGATCTTGCGCAGGCCCAGCCCAACGCACCAGGCGCAGAGGCCAGTCGTTGTTGACATCGTGCTACGCGCACGCCTGTTTGAAGCATTGGTCAGTGCTTTGCTACCAGTGAAGGAGTATCGACTCGCGATACTATGTGAGGGGTACAGAGCACAGTAGAGGGACCCAGGCGCAACGGAAGCCACGCCGAAGCGATGGTCAAGGCCGTCCTCTTTGAATGTGTTGCTGCAACACCCTCTGCTCTTTGGCACACACAGACACACTGACGGCTTAGATTTTCTGCTGAGTGGTGTTTACAACCCTGATCCCGGACCAAAAGGCCATTCATGAACGCTGAAACCCCAGCAGGAATCAAACTCAAAGCTCAAAACTCAAAGTCAAGAGAGTTGGCGATCCTATCTGCCGGCATGACTGGCTGTTAATAGCGGCACTGCTGCTGTGTCGACAAGAGGTATGGTGTCGACGGTATTTGCACGCTCTATTGCTAGGTACTATCGGCCGCAAGGTAGACAAGCCCAATTGTGTCTGACATTCAAATCAACCTGTAGTTGCATATGCTATTTTTTCCGCGGGAGCACCCAATTCGTACATCAGGAGTTATACTCGTAGCTGCAGCGACGCAACGACTGCCCCGCCGCTGCTCTAACCCCGGCCCGATGATGCAACGATACACAGCAACAGGGTAGGGCATCGTATTTCCTGAAATCCAGAAGGGTGTTGTTATGAAGTGATTGTGTACGTAGCCAAGCATGCGGTTTGTTTTCAATGCTTGTTTTCTTCCAGCATACCAGAGGTCGTCCTTTTCCCGCCTCGTTGCAGTTTCTACCTCTGGCATGCTGGTACGAGTACGATGTTGTGTAGACTTGTCGTGGAGATTGCATGTTGATATCTTGTCGAGGGTGTCCTTCAAACGGGTTACCAGTGTGCCAGCGGGCTTGCCATAATGCTGTTCGAAAATCAGAGACAAAATTCACGGAATGGCGCTATTCGTACGTATCACTCTGGCCGGAAATATAATCACCGTTTTGACTCTTATGCCAATATCAAACGTATCTTGTATTTTTGGTCATATAAATACATGTACAAAATTGCAGCTGCTGCTCGGAGAGAGCTCGACAGCTTTTCTTAGACGTAGATTTTTTCCCTTTTCACGATAACTGGCGATGACGTCCACCCAGCGACACGCAACGCCCTCATCGTGCTCGCCGACCCCTGCCCTGCCTACTCTGCCAAGGGCGGTCTCGGCCGTGCCCAACTCATGTCTCACGGGGCTGCGATTTTTCCAGGATTACATGCCCTTTTTGTCACGTGCACATACCATACCAACCAGTACATGCTTTTTTGTTCTACACGCAAACCGCATTATTCAAGATTCCGTTTTTTTATGTAGACGACCAACCCGGAATTTTATCGTACCGGCTCCTTTTACTGCGGATATACACGTACGTATTATATGTACGAGTACCAGTACCGCTGCAAGCAGTAACAGAGCGCCATCAGTGAGTGCGAGAACAGCAACAACAACAACAACAACAACAACAACAACAACAACAACAACAACAACAACAACACTACTACTACTATTATTGCTGTACGTACTGGTGCTGCTGTATACTGATTCCACACTGCTGTTGTTTTTATTGTGGGTGGTGGGTGGATCGGTTGGTGCGTGTGTCGATCGGTTGGTGCGTACGCGTACGTACGTACGTGGTTGGGTGGGTGGGTCGGTGTGACATAGTGGGTGTGGGTGAGTACGTGAGTGGGTGGGTGGGTGGGGGTGGGCGGGTGTCGGTGGGTCGGTTGGTACGTGGTTGACTGCGTGTGCCAACTTTCCTGATCAGTGCATTTTGCGTTATATCATAGTGTGTGGATCGTGGCCCAGTTATTATTTGGTATTTTTGTTTGTGCCCGCTATTATACCGGCCCCGTCCTGGCATGGTTCGGGGTACTACTGTTAATAATACATATATAATACCAGGTATGTGCATGTGGCTCTCTCTGTATATGCGTGTATGTATGTGTAACTTACTGTAGATTGGCCTTCTGTTCTTCGATACAGTATCACTTACCATCAAAATGTTTTTGTTATTAATAAATACATACTCATACGGTACGAATGACAAGTTGTTGTTGAAATACAGCAGTACAGGACAGTGATAAGAACCCAGCCTAATATTTCCAAGGAAATAAGAAATTCGGGAACCGTTTTATGAAGTTAGTGTAGGACGCACCCTCTGGAAAAAAAAACAGAAACCCAGCCTGGGTTATATGTATTGTTTCTCATTACGCGTATAGATGTCCTGTGTATGTATTACTGTACACCCCTTGGCAGTAAATTCGCTTTTGTTCGCCCTAATTATATAAGCTTATTTTTAGTATTCCTACCTCCATTCTTCGCCGTTACGGGAATTGCGCGAAGGCGCAGGCGGGCGTCAGCCCGCCGCGGCGAAGCCCCCCTTGTAATAATGTAAAATGTTTGAATAATTCATACTTCGTACCGTACGTACTGGAATATACTGTAAGACACCAATTAGTTCCCACCTACTGTACTCGTAGTATGATACATATAAAAAAAAAACAGCTGTGAGCTCGAGGATTTCGTCGCAGCTCATCTTTGCTAGCTGAGTGTAATACTTCGATCGCGCGTACTTACGGAAATTGTATGTCCTCATGTAGGATGTACATCCCGTTGAGGGGGACACAATCTGAGGCTGTAGAATTCAGGAAGTGTGTGTCTATTTGTGGGGGTACACTGCTGTATTCCCTGAATGTGTTACAGTAGTAGATCAGCTGTATATTTTAATAGTATAACAGTCGGTTGGGAAGGGGGCCCGTATATTCATTTGAGACTGATCTGCTGTTTTTTTGTTTTTTCGGCGATGCCGAGCTGTCGTTTTTTCGTTTTTTTCGCTCTATGCTCCAGACACATACATATATAGAGTGTAAGTGTGTGTATGTGTGTAGTAATAATTAATTAATTTTGCGAATGATAATTAAATAATTTTGCGAATGAGGGAGAAGAATATACGAGGCGCACGATATATCACCCAAACAAGTATTTTAAGAAACACTGAATGCCTAGCCCGATGAGCAAACCCATATGGGTCTACAGTCTACAGCAGTACGAGCTCACTCGTAGGTTCCTATATATCGAAGAATGTTGTTAAAACAAGCGACATTGGGAAATCCCTCAGTGGAAACCCCCATCAGCCACAAATGTTTCGGCCTAAACGTGCTACCCCACACCCTTTCTTCTATCCCCCCCCCCCCCTGCCCCTTCCAATAACACCAGAAATTAAATTAACTCATTGACGCTGTCATCCATATGCAAGTCCGCCTCACAAGCGGTTCTGAGTAGGATGCAGCTCACCCTTCATGCGACTCGCCCAACACATCACGGCGCTTCGCGCTTGGTGCTAGCATATGTCTGCTGTGTCGGTTGAAAACCCCACATGCTCCGTCCCAGGATTGTAGGGATGCGAGTCTAGGGTCATACGACTACTGACGTGCATGGAAATGAAGTGCACCCCCCTCTCCAACAACAACAAACAGATCATGGCAGAGCTCTCCCCCCCCCCCCCCCTCCGGCTATACGCCTACGGCCTTGCACCAGATGAGTATACCCCCCCCCACCCCGTCTGCTGCGCGTGCGGCGTTTCCATATGCTCGCCCTCCTCTGCAAATACCGTAGGCATCACTTCGAGTGCAACCTTAGCAAAAGGCGGTCGACGCAGACTGTTTTGAAGTGAGAGCGTGGGCGGCGCATGGGCGACGACACAGTACGTGTCTGCTGCGCCGTGCCTTAGGGAGGCGCGGTGGCTGTGGCCGGGCCAGACTAGGGCGGAGAAGCGGTAGCGGGTAGGGGTGAATAAGCATGTTGTGCCGTTCCGTATGTATCACATGGAGATGAGACGGTTGCTTTGCAGGGGGATACGGGTGTGTTATTCGTCTTCGGTAAGAGGGACACTGTAATCCTACTGATGTCCACGGTGATTGCGACAGAGAAACATGTACAGCGAGGGAAGGCATGTGATGCGTAGAAACAGGGGGGCATCCGCTGCCTTGCTGGCGTGCGGTTACTAAATACACCGCCTGGAGAAAAGAGCCCGTTGGAGCATATTTTTTATTTCGTTTTCGGCCGTGAAAACAGTCTCCATTGCATGGCCTGGTGATGGCTGGATATATTTCGCATGAGGAGGGTTTGGTCGAAATTCAGGCATTACTCTGCTCAAACACGCTGACTGATAAGCCCGTCGGAAAATTCAAGCAGCCTCACGTGGTGAACACAGATGGATGTGTTTTCAATTTTTAAGTTTCTACCGTAGGTAAAGGCTTGGTTAAATTGTCGCGGCGGTGAAAACTTATTTTTGTCGGCCAAACACGAAGGGGCCGCCGTTCAAGTACGACCACTGCACTGCCGTACGTGTTGCTCTGGAAACATCCGAAAACGAGAGGTTTGCGAATCCGATGCCGGCACCATTTTTAGAGAACGCGTTCTCAGGCCTCCTCACATAGAGATGTCCGTTCGAGAAGAAGTTCAGCGAAACTTGTCTTTGCCAATAGCGTGCGATACTTCAAAGTTCTAGCGTGCCAGGGAGTGTACAACGTCAGGAAAGGTAGTGTAATGTCATACTTTAGTCGTGTTATTGGTCGGTCATTGTGTATGCGCGTGGGGCTAAACACGACCAAGCAAGAGTATTTCGACGTTGTTACTATTTTCTCTTGTGGCGTTTGCGGTGGCTCGAGAGCTTTGCCGACCAGGCCCGGCACCAAGACGCAAGCAGACTCGCCAATCGAATCTTCTATCTGGTACCACATTCATTCGCACGCGCCCGCGCCACTCCGACAGTGCTCTGCTCTGCTTTGCGGACGAACCCGCAGGCCAAGGTAGTGGCCTCGTGTGCCGGCAACGGGGCGTGTCTTGATTGGGTTTTCGGGGCGTACCCGACAAAGTTTTGTTCGTGCACGAAATCCCCTTCTTCTATGGGTTCTCGTCAAGGGATATACTGTAGTATAGCTATTGTATAGGCATATGGAGCTACTCAAGTGACCACCTTCAGGAACAACATCGTACACATAACATACACTGCAGCATGCGTCTCGCACCTTTTCCGACGGGGCTCTGCATTGGCGGGCGTGCCGACAAAGGCTGAGCCAGCACAGCGCGACCTCGTGTGGCGGCGGACAAGGCGGCACTGACTTGATTGGGTTGTTCGGACGTACGAGTACCCGACGAAAGCGTACTTGATGGCGTACGAACGAGCAGTGCCACGGCATGGGGGTAGTTGTCTTCTTTTTTTTCTGAGCCCTGCCTGCACAAGAGGAGCGCAACACCTCACCCGAAACATGACCTCGAAGAACGTTTGTTCATGCAACCTGACGGACATTTCTATTCCGCTACGCTAGCCCTATAGTCAAACAAATACCAGGAGGTGACGCGTGCTAGGTAAGAGGTAGCACTTTTCGGCTGAAACCGTTTTTTCTGGATGGAGCAATCCCACGGTAGGGGTGCCACTTTTAGGCTCAATATTGTCTGACCAGTTGTGCTCCTCACGTGAGTGACCACCAGATACTATTATTAATTTACTGGTATATTTGTTTTTGGACTACCGCATTGGAAGGTTTGGTCGGGTTGCGCGAACGAATGTTTCCGAAGTCATGTTTCGGGTGGGATATTGAGCTCCTCATGTGAGGAGCTCAGAACATTTTGCTACGCCCCTACCGTGGGATGACTCGATGACGGGGTTCCTTATCCCCAAATCGTCGGCATTTTCATTCTTGTAATGCTCTACTTTCCATTCTAGACCTACTGCAGAGCAACTTTTTTTCCCAAAAATTCCGACATATGTTTCCAACGAAAACAAGAAAAAGAGGAATACACGAGGAAAAAAAGAGGAAATATTTCCCTAAGTGTTTGGAAATTCTTCAGAGGGGGCAAAATTTTTGGAAGGCTTCGCGTTCCAATAAATGGAAAAATGAAAATACAAAAAAAATTGCGCGAAACAGATATTCGACATTTTGGAAATTAATGGCTCCGATAAGAATGGCCCTTTTTAGGCCATGGGATTGCTCACCGGGTACGAGATTTTTTTTTTTCTCCAAAAACAGTTTTTTTGCGAGGTACATATCTTCTTGAGTGTTACACTTCTACCGTAGCATGCGTCAGGTATGTGCACTAATGATAGTGTCTTACTAACCGCCAGTTGCTAACTTTGAGGACCATTAACGGCCAGAAAAAAAATGTCGAACCAAAAGTGCAAAAGTCTACTATCATCATGGTGGGGTATGAATCGAACGGTAACCCCCCTCTTCATTGGTTATAGCACAAGCTTCTGTAAGTAAGTGAGTAAGTAAGTAGGCGTTGTTGGCTTTTGCCCCGCATCATACTGACGCTGGTTTTGGCGACGGTCGCGTGTACACGTCCTCAGGCATGCCTGCCTTTGACGTATTATTTGAGCCACGACTGAAGTGACTTGACGTGCTCATCTAATAAAAAAAAAGCCCCCCTAGAGAGTGCGTGGCGTGTCCACCACCACGAGGGGGTTTTCTATGCATGGTATTGAAGGTTCAGGGTTAGCATCCGGCTCAACTCTCGTATGTAGGAGAGTCTTGCCCCGGCAGCGGCCTCCTCGACAAGCCGCACAGTGGTCACACGTGCCTGCAACCTTCCCATCCTAGGTACGCCCCTTCCGTTCCATAGCACACAGAGTTCATTCCTCGTCGTTTCCTCCCTGCTTGGTCGATGTTCATCGAATTGTGCCAACTCGCGCTCTCTCAACTTTCGTGGATATATGATAGCTTACAAAAACAAGATTCCTGTACATAATCGACGACGACGCAAGAAAGTTTGCAAAACATGTCCAGTCCTGTGCGTAAATACACCAGCCGAGATTCGAATCCCAATGCAAGCACCAGCAAAGTGACAGCCTACCACCTCTGGATGGCACAGCAGTCACCTGCTCTTGTTTTTCTACACATAGCCTTTGCTGTTTTCGTGTCCGGCGCTACACATGGTGGATGCAAGTCCACCGCTGCAGTAGGAGATCCCAGAGTCACCTGCTTTGCTTCTATGATGCACATTTTTGTTTTTTCGTTTCCGGCGTTATGAGGTACGATACCCTGTATAGTATTTCTGCGCGTCTCAAACGGTCCCCTCCTACCGACCGTTGTGTTGGATTTCGATTATTGTGCTGCCCGCATCCTCTCAGGGTCGTGACCACATGCTTGCGTATCCATGTCGTATATTTCCAGCCGCACCAGATCGGTGCCAATCGCTACGATCGCGCAGCAATTATCAAAGCGTCTCGCACCTACACCGTCAATGGATGTGGCCCAGTCAAAACGCAGTCACGCAATCGCTGTTACCCAGGCGGCACGATCGCGGCGGCAGCAGCCACAGCAGCCGAAGCAGATACAGCAACTGCAGCAACATTCGGCATCATTGTCCTGTACCTAACACGTAGGTTGGCGTGTCCTAAACAAGCCAAACACCCCGCCTACCGGGGCATGATACGATATCAGCCGAGTCAACGCCCCAGCACCTAACGCGCCATTATTTTATGCTTCCGAATCAAGCGGCACCCCGCCTCTACAATTATTAATAGCTGAGGATACAATGGTTGACCCCCCCTCCCCAGCCCAGGCCATGCATTCCGTTCGTGTACCCCCCCCCCTCCAGTCGAACGTGAATGGCGAAAACAAACACCCGATCGACGTTATCCGCTTCGTGCTAGTGAGTTGTTTCGCCCTCTCTGTCGTCCAAACTCGTAGTATATTACCTCCCTCCATCCAACCATTTGATATATCTCACTACCCCGACAACAAATCATTGACAAGTCTACCCAAGAGAGGAGACTAGCAGGTGCTATCTCTTGAACTCCCTTCATTCCCATCGTCCGTATGCGAAGTATATATATATATAGCACCTCAACAGCTGCCGTGACCGTAGATAGACAGCGGAGATAAACGGCCGTGACCGCAGATATACGTAAATGACCGTAGATAGACGGACGTGACCGCCGATAGACAGCCGTGACCGCAGACAGACGCCGGCGACCGTATATAGGCAGCCGTCACCGCAGATAGACGGAATATAGACGGAAATGACAGCAGATAGACGGCCGTGACCGCGTATAAACGGTAGTGACCGAAGATAGGCGGCTGTTTACGCGTTTAGGCGTCTGCTTTTTTTTCGTACTGAGCGGCGGTTTCGGTGTAGTCCTGGAAGCCGACCACCCGCTTAACCTCGTCGAAACTTTCCAAGAGGTCGTCCAGGGGTTCTTCAGCCTTAAGTCTCCCCAGCGCCGACTTCATGGCCTTGATGCTCGTGCTCAGCAGACTCAGCGGGTAGCCTACCATGGTATAGCCC
The DNA here is from genome assembly GCA_008828725.1 of Saccharina japonica. Lineage (NCBI taxonomy): Eukaryota > Phaeophyceae > Laminariales > Laminariaceae > Saccharina > Saccharina japonica. Next base: position 42,315 of record MEHQ01001982.1, on the reverse strand, counting down.
ATCTTGCCCAGCACCGCCGGAGGCAGGATGGGGGTCTTTCCGAACTGCGACAGCAGACAAAAGCGACACGAAAGAAACGAGTGAAAACGAAAGAAGCTGTGTCGCAATAACTGCTGACGTCAGTTTATTTCTGAACCTTTTGCGAAAAACTCTCCTACGCTGAGAAATGTGGACGGACAACCAAAGCTACCGTAGAAGGGACGCACGTGTACTGCATATTCTGAGCGCCCCACGAATCAGACCTACACTGCTCACTACCGTACTCTACCACGATCTCTACCAACCATCTGGCAGGGAGAGCCAAAAGCAACTCCAGCGCGCAGCATCAGCCCGCCACACCGACGAAGGGATTGGTAAGGGTTCCGCCGGGGTTCCTGCCCGGGAGATCAGCGCGCGAGCTCAGCAACTCTATAGTAGCGTGTAGGCTCTGCCACAAACCACGGTGTTTACCATAGCCCCTCGACATCGTACATGTTTTGTTGCTTTTGACTCGGGGTGCTTGCTTGTCTGCTATCCCGTGGAACTGCTGTTGTGTACTATTTGAACGCGTGTACTAAATACGAAAATTGTCGACGCGAGTCGACGAGGGGAGAAATCGCTAACGTAATATCGCCACAAATAATCGTAGTGGAGAAGGGGGAGGAGGAGAGTCTGCCTATGGGACCCCAAAACTGGGGTACGATTGTTACGGGGGCCTTTGGGTAACCAGGAACCATGACATACATGAAAAGCACTATATGTGCCGGGTGCTAGGATAGGAGTAGCACGGTTTGGCTGAAATTCGTTCTGAATGGCGGTGCTACAGCCCAAAAATCGTCGGAGTTCCATTTTTGTGTTGCCATGTTTTCCGTTGTGTCGTTTGGCCATGCGATAGTTCATCGGGGTTTGAAGCTCTGTTTTCCCCCTCCAAAACCAGTTTTCGAGCGAGGTATGGATCGTCTCTAGTGGCGACCCTCAGAAACAACATGGTTGCACCTGTATACAGGCTACCGTAAGCATGCATCATTATTCCAGTATTGGCTCCAAGCGTATTTGGCCCTGAATACCTACTGTGTGTTCCTCGTCAATAGGGGAGAGAGAGCAAAGAAGGGCGACGATGACGAAATAGGACGAAAAAAAACAAATAACACCAAAAACAAAATAAATATGTCCACCCCGGCCCCCCCTTTCAACATCAACTTTTGTTGAGAATCACCTCGATCATGATGGCCAGCTTGGGACCGTCCACCTCCTTGCAGTACCTCTCCATGTCCTCCACGCTCTGCGGGGCGTCCAAAAATGTAACATCCGCTCCGATCCTCCTGAACTCCCGGCACCGCTCCAGAGCCTCCTCTAGCCCTAGGCCCGCCAGAGCGTCCGTGCGCGCCACGATGAGAATATCTGCACCTTCATCCCTAAACTCGAGGAGAAGCGGGAAGGTGGGTAGGAGGTGGAAGATATGCGCTGTAGTAAGAGGGGGGGTTGAGGGTATACGCAGCATTCAGAGAAGGAAGGGGGTGGGGAAGGAGGAAAGCGCTGCTGGGCTGCTGGGTGGTTCTGACGCCGGGTAGGGTTCCACGAGGCACGTTGCTGCCAGGGAAGTGTATTCGCTCGACCAGTGCGTGAAATTGACGATGGGTTATGTAACGCGCTAGATTGTGGTGCGGGCACTAGGCTACCAACGCTCGCCGCATTCGCCGCTGTCATCCATATGCAAGAAAGGTCGCATCACAAGCGAATTTTCGCGTAAATAGAATGCAGCTCACCCTCCATGCGAATCGCCCAACATCTCACGTCGCTTCGCGCTTGGTGCGAGCAGTGTCGGCTTCGTCGGTGAAAACCCGACGTACTCCTTCCCGGCATTGTAGGGACGCGAAGATCTATGTTTATACGACTATGGCCATGCATGGAATTAAATGGCACACCCCATCCTCTCCCGCCTACTTTATCTATCCTTTCTCGCATAGACTCGCTATATCGGTAGCTCATCCAACCGGAAAATGCGCCCTTTGGTAAAAGCGGAGCATTATTGGGGGGGACTTTGATGGAGGTATGGCGTCAATGTTTCGGGGGTAGTCGAAAGCTACTTTCGTTTGCCACAACAACGTGGCATTTAGGCCACTATACTACTGTTAGTCTATATCAAGGTCTATACCGTGAATATAAAACCACCGTTACGATTATGTGGTCTAGATATGGCTGGTTTTGGAGACTCCATGCCCAGCTCGAAAGCCTTGCTAAGATGTGGCTGTTGCGATCCCGTGCTCGGCGCCTCTGCCTCATGCAACCACTGCAGATTCAGGCTTTTACGCTACAAACCAACATTGGGCGAGCTTTGAGAGGAAACGTAAGAGGCTACTGGCCACGTAGGATTTCCTTACTCAAGACATCAGCAACAGCATTGATTGGCAATCGCAAAAACAACAACACCAACAACGGAAAGGACAGCACAACCAATCCCAACACGACTACCACTCCCACCACCCCCACCATCGACAACGAGAACAACGCCAACAACATCGACATCGACATCAGCATCACCAACACCTACACATGACACAATTAGCGCCACCAGCACCACCACCAAGATCAGCCACCCCGACACCACCAGTACCACTAAAGACACCATCAAACAGCAACAACAACACCAGTACCAGCGCCACAACCACCTACACCACCGCCAACAATAATAGCAATAACAAAGACAGCAGTAAAAAGCTAAAAACAAGGGTCTTGCGGTTCCTTCGACACCATCCAAACACCGAAGCCCTGGCAGCATGTATATGGTACTATACTCCCACCTGGCGTCGCATGCCGCCCTTATGCGGGTGTAGGCCTCCTCCCTCCCCAGTACGCTCTTCCCCTTAGTGTGGCCGCAACGCTTCGGGGCTATCTGATCCTCAATCATGATACCAGCCATGCCAGCCTTCGCACGCGAGTACCGATACGGAACCGAGGGCGGGCAGGGAGGGGGGAACAGGGCTTGGCTTACAAGTTGAAGGCACTAACTGTCGTTTTGGTGGCGTACCTACCAATACGGCATATTTGTAACGTTAGTTTGTTTGTACACAGCGCAAGCAAATGGCCAGCCCGATGGCGCTGCTAGCAGGGCTTTCCATGTTGTGACAGGCGCGGGGGGGGGGGGGTAAGCTAATTGAAATCACAATCACTGTAGTTTGTTCGGCGTACATCTGCCAATTCGGCAGATCTCTCATAATCTGACTTTGTGCATGCACACGCCATCCCGCAAACGGATGGTGCTGCTGGCATGGAGTTCTACTTTCCAACAGGCCGTGTTGCCCCCATTAAGGTGCAGCACATATAATGGTATTCCCCGCCCGCCCTAGACTTTCAGCTGCCGATAAACGCAACAAACGATAGCGGACAGAAGAGCCTACAAGGGGGTCAAGTTGGGCGCACACGTTTTGAGAGCCTACGAAGCTGCTACAGGTAGGGTTGAGGGTTCAGGGTCAAGGGCCCGATCTGTAAAGGCCATGGAATGGGCTTGTGACCGAGCCGCTAGATAGAGCGAATAACCCGCCTGGGCTTTCATGGATGGTGTAGGTTGTACGATGCCTAACGCCTGGCCCGGGAATCGCAGCTTCGATGAGGAGCACCGTGTTCCTTTCCTGGTACATAGAGACAAAGCTTTACACACGACTGTGGTCGCCGCAACTGTGCACAGCCCTTAGCCGTGCGCATGACGCTCACAGAGTCCCCGTAACCTGTACCCCTTCTCACCCCCCCGGCGTACCAATCAATTCGACGATGTCATCCATACGCAAGAAATTCCGCCTCTCAAGCGATTCTCCGTAGGATGCAGGTCACCCTTCATGCGACTCGCCGACTACCTCACAAACTGGTGCTACGATAGGGGGGGTACCCACATTTTCACTACCGGGTGTTGGCCACTCGGACAAATGGCTCCGAATCTGATTGAAACTTGGACCTAAACATAGTGTATTCGCGTTACGTAACAAAACCTCCAATGGCGATGCATATGTAACAACAAAAAAACTAAAACTAAAAGTTATGAGTGCAACGCAGTAAAGCAGTCACTCGGCCGAGTGACTCTGTGTAGGTTAAAAACAAGCAGCCATACATGACCCCTCTACCGTAGCATCAGTCCACGGCGCTTTGTCCTTGGTGCAAGTAGTGCCTTGCTCGTCGGTGAACAAATGAAGTACTTGCTCTGTCCCGGCATTGTAGGCATACGAAGGTGAAACGACGATACGACTACACGGTCATTCATGACGATGGGTACCCCCCCCCCCCCCTCCCCGTCCGCCCGCCGGCGTACCTGTGCGTACCCCTTAACCGTGCGCTTGACGTTCACAGCGTTCCCGTAACCGGTGTCTCCGTCCCCGATGCAGGGGATGTCTTTGAGCGTGGAGCAGATGTTGGTGGCGGCACTCAGCATCTCGGCGTATGAGAGGAGCTGCCAAACGAAGCCGCAGCAAGCAGCAGTGCACGCACACAAGTACGCGACGCGCAAATAAAACACAGATGTCAGGCATTGGTTCGCACGTAGGTGTGTTTTGTTTAACATATGTGGAATGTGTATCAAGTTAGTGCGTGTGGTAAAACGCGGTATAAATGGTCACAAGCCCATGCTGTACGCTCAGTGGAAACATCTGTTGTGGATGCGTCTTTGGTCAAGAAAAGCCACGATCACCTAATAACTATACACCCACTCGCTAGTCGTTGGCAGCACACGTCTGTCGGCCAGAGAGCCGAATCAAGCGAGTGGGGCGTCTCGGAAAGGTGTCGCGCGAAACTTCTCTCGCAGTACCGGGTGGAGAAATTGGTGGGACACTACTGTACGACGGTACCTTGCATGTTTCGTATACGCACGATTACCTCGGGGCTAAACGCCAAGCATACTTACATGTTTCTATATACGGGGAAACAAACTTGCTGCACTGGTATACCACTGATTATCTACAGTACTCTGATGCCCCATGGTGCATACGTGCGTGCATACCGTGGGCCGACCCATTGGCCGACACCGCCCGTGGAACAACGCATGGGGTTCAGTAGTCCGTAGGTGAGCCCATATAGTATATATACCACACGGTTTAACACGGAATGTGTCATGGGTCATGGCGAACCGTACGGCTGACCCGTGGAAAACCCGGTTCCACCACTGAGCAAACCGTGGCACCCCCCGTGATATCCACGACGGGGCGATTTCGTGGAGCATACGTACTGTGTCATGACAAAATGTCATGGATAGGATTTTGCCTGGGGTTCACTATCGGAATCGGATATCCTACGGGGGGCACATAACAGCGTGTATCCCATTCATGGGGTGCCTCATTAGTTATTATGTGGAGCAAGGAACGTACGGTACACCACGGCGCAAACCATTCCACACCCCGTACAGATCATCTACAGATAGATCTTATAGATACTTCCTAGTTGACGATCTAGATTTTACAAGGCATATCTATTCCCAGTCTTGCATGATCTACAGTAGTTCGTGTTGCCGGGTGGGAGACGCGTGCAATCTGCATGGTGCATCATTATTGCACAAGATTTCGCCGGCTGGATATTTACTACGCTGGCTCTGCGCACCCACTCGCAGCGGCGGGTGCGGAACTATACCTGTAGATGGTTTATCTGTAGATGATATGGAGATAGATAAATCATATTATGTCGGAGGTGTTAATCCATTCATCTGTGGGTCGTTTCGTGGACACCCCCATGGGCTACACCATGGGACACCCTAGTATGACATACGGTTAACCCCATGGTCTGTACCACTGTGGTTACCATGGCTTACCCTAACCCATGCTATGCGCCGTGAAAGGGCGTGTCTCATGATGGAGTGCTGCATGGAGCATCCAGGGGTGCAAAATACACAACCCCTGGCACACAAATCCCTCCCTCCATGCAGTACGTCATTGGAAACCCCACGTGTCGCCACGATGAGGCATACGATGATGGGGTGCCCCTTGGAACACGTATATTAACACGGGATGTACACCGTATATATACCACGACAGGGTTCATCCCATGGTTTTCCCGATGGGCCGGTCCATGAGATATCTGACGGGGACAGACTTGTGTCGCGATAGAGGTAGCAATGTTTGGCTGAAACGTTTTGTGAATGACGGAGCTCGTTGCCTGAATCGCTAGGAAAATCATTCTTGTGTTGCAGAAAGTTTCATTTTTGACTCAAGACCATGGAATTGTTCATCGGGAATGTAGCACCTTTATTTTGCTCCAAACTGTTTTTTTACATACTACTAGTACAGAGCTCCATTAGCGACCACCCTCAGAAGGCAGAAACATGATAGTGCACCTCTACCGTATTTAATGCGGTGGCATGCGTCGGTAGTGATAGGATAGGGCTACGAGGTACCATCTACGTTTTAATGAGGTTCTTATAATAACTTGGTTGTAGTACGGGAGCTCCATACCCCACACCTAAAAAACGACTCATACGAGAAAATATTCGAAAACAACAAAAACAATGCAACGCGATGGACAAACCCCAAAGCCTACGTACGAAGAAGGTGTGCCCAACGATGTTGGGTGAAGGGGCATCCTACTAATAATAGTCATACTAATACTCATACAAATAATCAGTCCGACATATTTGCCTCATAATGCAAAAACTTGCGACCCTTATCGTGGCTGGCTCACGTCCGAAGATCCATGGGTCACCCGGAGGGACACTATGGGACGCCCCATGGGGAAATTAATGCTTTTAGGGTTCCTTCGTGGGACGTGTGCTACCATAGAGGTGGCACCTTTTGCCTGATTTTGTTTCTGAATGGTCGGGCTCCTTAACCCGATTTCGTCGGGTTTTAATTTGTGTGTTGCAAGATTCGTCATTATGTCATTATACCTTAGGCCATGGGATTGTTCCTCAGGTATGAGGATATCACTTTTTATATATTTCGCTCCGACAACATCAGTTTTTGGGTGCGGTACAGAGAGTGCTCCTCGAGTGACCACCCCTCAGGAAAAAAAACAGGGTGCACCTGTACCGTAGCAGGTGTCATGGGGTACACATACTCCTCTATGCCGCATCGCGTGGAAGGTCCCACGATCGCTGTCTTTAGGGGATGGGTGGTGGCCACAGGCAGCGAAGCGGGAGCACCTATTTGTGGCCCTAACCGGGTTACAAGTACATTTTGCAACCCCTAGCTTGAAAAGCCGAGAGACACCCCCCAACCCTAGCCCTGACCCTATACCCCGCTTCGACCCACTACCCCTGCCCCTAAGCCCGAATCATGCCCTCGGATAGCTGCATAGGGCCTAAACATCCTTAGATTTGATACATCACGTCAGCTGTCACTTCGACCGATTGAGTGGTTTGTTCTTCAAGTTGGAATCTGCAGCTATGCTCTACATATGCAGCTATCTGAGGGCGCGATTCGGCGTTGGGGGCAGGGATAGGGGGTAGCGGTGGTGGGCACGGTTTGGGTTAGGGTAAGGGTTGAGGATAGGGGGTAACTCTCGGCGTTTTCAGTTAGGGGTTACAAAACATATATTTGCAACCCGCGGGGTATAAATAGGTGCTCCTGTTTCACTGTCTGTGGCCATCATCCATCTGCTAGAACAGCGATCGTTTTCTCGCTATCTCCTAGTGTGTACCAAACTTCTCCATACCACATCCGTCTATTTTCCACATCTCCCGCTGGTACATTTTACATTCTCCCACTGTGTAAGGTCTACTCTCGTTTGCTTTGCCACAAGGGCATATCTATGTATGTATATATTTCGCCCTCCTCCTGGCTACTGGTATACAAGTACCCATTTCTTCTTTCGGGCAGGTCCACGTCCCCTACGCAAAATCACAGTTTCAGCGTTTTCGCAAAGTTCATTGGGCCGCCCCAAATACGTTTTCATTCCAACCCCTTCTCTTAACTCCTCGTATATACCTTAAGTGCTTCTCCTCTTTCTCCTTTTCTCTTAGAGCTCCCAGCCTTCCTCTTATTTTTGTCATTTGTTTTGCGCCTGTTTTGTACTCCCCAGACTTGTCTATTGCCAACATCTCTTTCTGGTTTCCTTCTATATCCTTCCATACTTTCCCGACTACGCTGTCCCACCATATTCCAGCTCGCCCTTTGATTACTTTCCCCCATTTTGCATCATCAGCTATGGCTGGAAATCTCTTGTTTCGCATGCTATTTACTGTGTATTGCCATTTCGACTCTCTTGCGTCTCCAATGGTTTTACAGTGAGTGGGTGCATTCTCAGTTCCACTCTATACACTGTATTGCTCATCGTACTTAAGCATCCTAGTACGTGGCTAGCGGCTTGTCATATGTACTGTTCCCAGCTGTTTTACGAACTGTGCGTTCCCTTCCCATACTTCTCCTCTAGCTTTGGTCAAAGTGCATTAATCAGGATACACTTCCTAGTTCTAGCGGCGAGTCTGTTTTGATTGAATCCACCTTACCTACATGCGCGTTATGCTTTCCTATTATGTTGCCACGTGTGCATCCCAATAGCAGTCGTTTAAGATACATCTACGCCAATGTGCGTAAACCGGCCTACGATCGGTAACTCATCTTTCCTCCACTTCGATTTGAAAGTTACCGGGTTCACCATATTTTCGTTACATACCGCTTACCTGCACACGTTTCTAAGTTCCCCGTCTCTTTCCATTCCCTAGCGTTCTCTACTGTAATGCCTTTCCTATGCGTTTCTCAACTCGTCGGGTGTTTCTGATACGTCCCCGAAACCATCCGCAAACGTCAGTCCCGACACCATATCTTCCCCCTACCGTGACCCCCTGCGATGCTGCTTCTACTGCTACTATCATGTAATTAATGTATACCTTGAATGGGTCAGGTGATAGGGTAGATCCCTGCGTAACTCCTGGCAAAATATCCACACCACTTCGGCATTTTCCCGTCCGACATTGCAGCACCTCACGCACATGTCGTCATAGTTTTCAGCATTAACCACAATTTCCCTCTGATCCCTATTCCCCACAACTTTTTCCACAACCTATTTCTCCACTCGTACTGTGTCGTAGTCCTTCTGTACATCTATATATAAAAAACAGGACGCTGGTAGCTCCGCGTCTTTCCTTTCTTGTATTATCTCACCTAATGTGTACGCAGGGTCTACGCGGCTACGGTTTGACCTAAACCTTGCTTTCCCTTTGCTGATGTGTTATTTTTTCTTCTCCATCATCATTCCCATTACATCATTAAAAATCAAACAGAATGTTGTGCCTACGGTGCTTGGTAACGTTATTGCTCTAACGTCCCCCGAGTCAGCCTTGCCTCCTTTCTTAAATACTTTGTATGTTTACTACTACTCCTTATCTCCACTTCGTGGGTGCGTACTCGCGTTTCCACGTATAACAGTATTACGACCTAACCATCATGCCAAGCATTCCTTCTACTTCATAAATGCACTCACTGTTTGGTCTGCCGCTGCTGCCTTTCTATTATTAAGTTTAGCTTCGCCCTTATTCTCTTCTCCCCTCATGAACTATCTCTGTGTTCCTTCTGAACCACCGTCTCCCCTTTCTTTCTGATGCATCTACGTTCGCCTGTGCTCATGCGTTGGTTTCCTTCTCGAATTCTGCGTCGAACGTTTCGTTGGCTGTGGTCGTTCGTAGCTTGCCGCAATGCTTTGCTGTACTACAGTGATATAACTTATATTTCCCCCTTCGACCTAATACGAAACCACTTGACTGTTCGGTGCTATTCCCGCGCCTGCCTCTCCTCCTGCCTGTTTATCCGGTACCCCTTTTCTCCCCACCTACATCTGCTTTAAACCCGCCATCAAAGTTTTCATTCGTTATATTAACCACGTCTTGCCATAACCCCTTCGTCTCTACCATCTCGTTTACTCTATTTCTGGCTTTAATAACATACCCCTCCCATCTTGCCGTAGTTTTACTCTATGCATACCTTGCTTAGGTAGTTCTCCTCACTCGCACAGCCTGTTTTACTTCGTCATTTAGGGGGGAGAAAATTACCGCATCCCGGAGTAAACACGCCTACCGAAACAACGGAACTCCAGGAGATACCAGCGGTCCATCTCCCAGAAAATACTATCGAACCTGCGAGTATAACGGAACCCCAACCAGGAGACTCAAATGAACAAATCCCCGGCGAAAACACGCAATACAAACCCCGAGCACGAGACAAAAAACAGCTTATCATGGACGAAAATGCGTACCGAATTGACAGAAGCCCTCTACTAGGGGACACTATCGGACCATCCCCAGAGGAATAACGCCTACCGAAATAATTGAAACCCCGACCAGGGGACACAAGCAGCCAGTCCCAGGAGGGGAGAACACTTACGGCTTTTACGGAAACCCCCAACCAGGTTACAAAAATGCACCAACCCCGGAGGACAAACGCCTATCGAAATGATACTAAACCGAAACAGGGAACACAATTTAACAATCTCCGAGAGAAAAAACGCCTACTGAACAAACGAAAACCCCAACCCCTACCTCGTATAACAAAAACATCCCCACGAAATCGCGTCGTGACCTTCTAGAAATTTAAATGGGTCTAGAAAACTAGATGGGGCCCCGTGTATGATTTGGGTAGACCTCACAGCAGCGATGCGGGCTCTATGGCTGAAATATAATATCTGCTTTAATGCTGACCAACATCATAGAGAAAAACAACAGCCTCTGGCATGGTTTTGGCCAATGGATACAAATGGAATCGGTCAAAAATAGGATGCAGGTTTTTTTATTCGGAATATATAGCCAGCCGCAATGCTGGCTTTATGGCCAGGGGACTGTCTCGGGGTTGTCGGCAATCATCAGCACGCGACGGCCACGACTCGGCGAGACGCAACCAAGTCGCGAGACCCAGTGTTCTCTTGCTTGTGTAACCCACCCTGCCCTTTTAGCGATATAATAGAGGTACTTACTGCGGTAGACTATGCGAGGATGTTCGATTTACACTGGACTGACTTATGATGTGCACAACATACAAATCAGTATCGGAGGGAAAATAAATACCAGGTATATTACAAAACCCTAGTAGCAACAACAACAGGGTATGGTACACAGCGAGCAGTGTTGGAAATCGCGCCAAACGGAATAGGTACGATACGATGAATGAAGGGATGCAGGCGCTATCATTTGTTGTTAAATATCGAGATGATTTCGCTTGGGACTCCAGCGGGGGGGGGGGGGGGACCATAACAAGTGGCGGTTCCAGCAACGGCAACTAAACCTAACCCCAACCCTAACCCTAACCTCAGGAGCACCGTCTCTGCTACTGCTACTACTGTACTAGTCTTGGCTCCTAACAAAGCCGATGCACCGACCTTAACACCCGAAGCCGAACCCTATACACATGCCCGTGATCACATTAGGGCTTGGATGGATGCTGCTCTTCGTAAGACTATACTCGTAGGTTGGTTGAGCCGGCTTGGACGCTGTGCTTGGCAATAATTTAGGTTGATTCAGCCACGTATAGTCATAGCAGTATAATTAAAAGGGTGGTGCATGGCTTTTATGCGCCACCGGTTGCGCCACCAGTGGTGGATGCTAATGTTCTGGTGCTCCCGCCCAGACACCGTCGGCGTCCCGTCCCTTTAGTCAGCGCGCCCGCTATATATGCCCGAAACACGTCGGGCAGTCCTTTGACCCGGCGATCCCGCTGCCCAAATAATGGTGGCGGTCCCCTTACCCGGCAGTCCCGCTTCCCCAAAACAACCCTCGCCGTCCCCTCATTCGACAGTATGTACTCTCAATCGCGAGTTTTTCGCTGGATAAAGTACGGGTGCTGTTCAAACATCACCATCATCACTTACTACAAATGACGCTTTTGGCATGTACGGCGGCACTCAATATTTTCGGGACGGCCCCATGGGCCACGGTTTTGGCTGTGATGGGAGCTGCGTTAACTGGCATCAGCGGCATGTGTGCTGCTCGTGTATTGGTATTGCTAAGTCTGCCCTCGACGTGTTCCACTCCGACCCAAAAATATCAATTCGTACTAAACCGTGAAATTTCCTTGGCAGCCCTTCACCTTACCCGGCGGTCCACCTGTCCCCATAAACCCTCGCGGCCCCCGCATCCACCGCCCCTCACCCCATTTTGTTTAATATCCCCTTTATTTGCTTCGTCTTCATTTCCTCTCTCCTTCATATAGTCATAGGTCAGATCCGAGGTCACAAAGTATGTTCTTCTCCCTCCTCCCCTCTACGGTTCGTGCCTTACATTTATTGTCACGACAAGATTTCGGCCCTTCTCTCCTCATCGGCTCTCATCGGATTGTCCCCTGACGCCCTACGAATAATATCTGTATACCAAGTACCACCAGTAGTACGTACGACTGCAGGTAAGGTAGGTGTAACTTCTATCTGATCAGTCTGAACCAGTCTGAACCAACAAATATCACGATTTCCCAATATTGAAGGACCCTGCTTATTACGCCTTTCCCCCTCTTGGCAAAGCATTGGCAAGCTCTCTCATGCATCCTACTATACGTCAAAGCTCGTACATTGTCGGTTCTCTGTCCTCTGCCCGTTTACGCGTAGTGTTCTCAGGGGCGTTGTCTTAGCTGTTGTTGCGGTGGCTGTCGCCCTATAGTCCCTCGCTCTCCGCTATATAGGCCTGTTCCTTTGTAACTTTTAACTTTTTTTTTTTTTTTTTTGTTTATTCCCAAAAAACGTATTCCAACGGCTCTCAGCAGCACGCAGTACGTCAACGATGTTCCTACAACAAGTACTGTAGTAGTGCATACAGCATGGTTACACGGTAGAGGTGTAACACCGTGCTGTTCCTGAGGGTGGTCGCTTAGGGAGCTCTATACCTTACCCGCAAAAAGACAATAATATCATCTTCGAGGGGAAAAAATATGCTACCCGATGAAGAGTGCCATGGCCTACTGCTGCTGTAAGTATGCAATGAAGAATGTTTTGCAACGCAATAATAATGAAAAAGTCCGACGATTTTGGGTTAAGGAGCCCGACCATTCAGAGACCATTTCCGCCCCAAAAATGCGATATCCCTACCGCATATCGTAGCACGCGTCAAGAATGCACACGTTCATTGCAGTAGAGGTACTGTAGTAGTCTGCAGTTTATCTTGTTCCTTGCCTGTGTGTCCGGCAAGCCGTGGGCCCCAGAAACGCCGAAGCCGGTCATGAACGTTAACGGGAATCCGGCGTCTTCCACGAGGCGGGCCGTAAGCCCGTCGTAGCAGCACGGCATGGTCAGGACCTCGGGTCCGTTGATCAGCTCCCGGAGTTTGTCGGCCGCGCTAGGTTTTGACACCGTCATTTTGCTCATCACCCCAGTCCTCCTTTTCCTCCTGCTACTACTCCTTTCCTGTCGTTGCGGCGGGGAAGGGTAGGGATGTTAGAAACAGGTGCTTCCACACTTGTACCTTCTACCGGTATACCCTGGTATGGAGCAGCAAGCAGTGGCCTACTCTATATCGATGCTTCGCAGGGAGTTCATGTGTGAGGCTGTTAGATGTCCTACGTTGAATTGTGACCGCAGGGGTATCACACATATACAATGCAGTGCAGGATATCAAATAGGGAACAGGAAAGCTGGCCCGAGCTGAATTCATCAAAGGCAAGTTCGGTAGGGTATACCGGTACCGGGGGTATATTTTTCGCGCGTACCGAACTTACCGAACTGTCGGGTACCGGTATTGAAAAATTACCGAACTTACCGAAGTCTCCGGTACCGGTATTGAAAACATACCGAACTTACCGGAGTGTCGGGTATCGGTATTGAAAAAGTACCGAACTTACCGAAGTGTTCGGTAGGGTATTATGCACACTACCGAGAGAATACCGGTACCCCCGGTATTGTGACCAAGGGTATACCGGTACCCGGGGTATATTTGGGTGAGCGTACCGAACTTACCGAAGTGTCAGGTACCGGTATTGGAAAAATACCGAACTTACCGAAGTGTCGGGTACCGGTATTGAAAAAATACCGAACTTACCGAAGTGTCGGGTACCGGTATTGAANGAAGGGTAGGGATGTTAGAAACAGGTGCTTCCACACTTAACACACTTTTCGTCAAATTGAGTCTCTAGCTTTTGTTTGAGTGTCACCTAGAATGGAAATACGTCAAATAAGCGTGTTGCCATAAAACATGAAACGCATTGTATAGTCGGAACAAGGCAAATAGGAGTAACTTTTTTCAACGCATTTCATATATTATTTGTAGTAGTAGTAGTAGTAGTACCTGTATGCACACATCATACGTACGTACGTGGACAACATAAGAAATGTTTAGCGTTCGTTTCATCGTATACTGACTGCTGTAGTGCGAGGTATGCCATATTCCTTCTGCACTACAAAGAGTAGTGTACGCGGAGTTTGATGAGTAAAGACTAACCGGAGTGTTTCTTATTTGGGTGTAAGTCTTTGTTCATATTATAAAAATCGTAAGGCCCTTGTTGATGAATGGAAGATTCCTCGGGCTCACTGAAAACTAGGTTAAAAGTTCGCTTCAATTCTTCACATTATAATGTTCAGATCATTGTTTTTGGTCTGCAGATTAATATGAACATTCCCAACCCGTTGTTAGTTCTAGTCAGACAAAGCAATACCTATTTACCTGGTTTATCGAAACAAACCCCCTGCTATCCTTCGGATTAAGAGAGGTCAGCTATTAGTAGTTGTCGATTAATGCGAACTTATGAAGAAAAAAACTACTGGCGATTAGTATTATTATCATATGTGCAATCCGACAATGTGCAGCATGAGCTTAAACGTTGACCACGATTTCTGTATCATTCCCGAAAGCAGAAAACCACGGAAACAAACGAAATATTATCGGAGGAGTATCATAGTGCCAGCCCGTACTTAAGAACTGTTGATTTGGGGAAAATAACCGTAGGCTCAGATTATCACGAATAATATTGAAACATATTGGTCGAGAAACATAAAACGTAGGAAACAAAATAAGAAATCCAGTCTCGACCATATATTGACGTTTCTTAATATCCCACTGTACTACGAGTTTATAATGCCACATATTTAATAGATGAGGATCAAGGAGAAGCATGGAGGTCTCTTCTTGTGGTTTGTCCGCTCGCTCGGCGCCAAGTACGTAGCCCAAACGGCCTACGCAGGTCTGAAACGTATAGAGTATACTTGAGCAGAGGAGAGGGTATGTGCTGCTGCTAGTAGTAGTAGTAGTAGTAGTAGTAGTGGTAGTAGTGGTAGTAGTAGTAGTAGTAGTAGTAGTAGTAGTAGTAGTAGTAGTAGTAGTAGTAGTAGTAGTAGTAGTAGTAGTAGTAGTATAGTGTAGTAGCTAGTTGTTTGTGAAATTTTCGCACTTTTCGCAACTTTTCTCTCCGCGCGAGCGCTTTTCGGCAAAACGCTAAGTACCCCGACACGGGAGGCCCGGCCGGACACATTGGTCGAGGTTTGGGCTCGATCCGAGCTCTGTGGCTCGCGTGGCGGGCGCTCGAAGTTTTTTTCCCCGCGGGAGTGGATAAGCCGATTTCCCGGGTTTTCTGCATGAGGCCGTATTTTTGTACGTACGTGCCAGTAAATAATAATGTTATTTTTTTTTTTTTAGATGTTGTCTGCTTTTTGCTCTCTCACATGCACACAGGCCAGAAACATGTACTCGTACCAGATAGACAACAGACAACATGCACAGGGCACGGCGATACAGCGTTGCCGCCCACACCAGTAGTACGGGAACATCGTGCGTGAGTGGCACATCCATCTACGCTGGATTGCTGTGGCTACCTGTGTCCATCGGAGGAACCTGCGGTCTAGAAACCTCACCATCTGTCTACGTTACCTTTTTCTGTTCTGCTGCTATGTGTGACAGACCCACGCTACTACTATGACCGGAAATGTAATGACCGCTTTGAATAAATAGAGTACCTCAACACTACTGCTGTCCTTATATTTTCCGTTCTTTTTTGTTTGTTCTCCCGAAGCTCACTCCAGAAATCCARCGAGACATCAAACACCATGCAATCGAATACGAAAAAGCACAGCCCCGGCTAGAAGCACAAGCAGCAGACGTGCCTGTGGCGGGTCCACCGTATACTGCTGTGGTTATTAAGTATATATAGTGGTTGCTTTATGCAGGCTTGCATCCGTCATCAGGCTTCTGCTGCTGCTGCTTGCTGTTGTGCTTGCATTATGTATGTGCGGTGTGCGACCTGTCGTGCCTCTGGCGCGCAACGACAAATAATAATACTGCTCTACCAGTACATACATGGAAAATGTATCTTTAAAACATAGTCGAACGGTCAATGTGTCCGATTTCAGATTTGAAGGATTGAGTTCGATCCGTGGCGATGCTTACGTGTACGCTTTTTTTCTGCTTTTTTTTCTACATTTTTTGCATTGTACGTAACAAAACTAAGTGGGTTTCTTAGGCACGGAGAGTTCCAGCCCTTTCTTCGGTGCATCCTTTTCTGCTTCTTCTGCAAATATTACAACACCATTCCTGTACATGTGTCACGTGTGCGTGCGTTTACGGTGTGTGCCGTGTGTCATGCGTGCATGTATGTGCAGCGTATCACGCTTGGAGTATTTTCAAACATTTTTTTGCCGGGAGTCCTCGGTTTTGTGCGGGATGGGCCTTCCTTCGCTTGAGCTCCACAGCAATTAAATATTGGCAAATACGTTTGGCGGGATCTCTGCGAGTCAATAGTAAAGGTTCCACCATATTTCCGAGTATGTTTTTTATCCCCAAAAATAATACAGGTGCAGCTCTAAAAAGAATGAAAAAGTCTCACGATTTTGGGTCAAGCAGCCCGATCATTCAGAGACCATTTTAGCCGAAAAAACGCTATACACCTACCGTATATACCACGCGTCAAGAATGAACACATTCATTGCAGTGGAGGTAGTAGTCTGCTGCAGTGTTTCTTGTTTCTTGCCTGTGTGTCCGGCAGGCCGTGAGCCCCCGAAACGCCGAAGCCGGTCATGAACGTTAACGGGAATCCGGCGTCTTCCACGAGGCGGGCCGTAAGCCCGTCGTAGCAGCACGGCATGGTCAGGACCTCGGGTCCGTTGATCAGCTCCCGGAGTTTGTCGGCCGCGCTAGGTTTCGACGCCGTCATGTTGCTCATCACCCCACTCCTCCTCCTGCTACTGCTCCTCCTCCTGTCGTTGCGGCGGGGAAGGGTAGGGATCTTAGAAAACAGGTTGCTTCCACAACTTGTACCTCCTACCGTATATCCCTGGTTATGGAGGGCAGCGAAAGCAGTGGCCCTACTCTTATATCGATGCTTCGCAGGGAGTTCAGTGTGTGAGGCTGTTAGATGTCTACTTGAATTGGGATGACCTGCAGGGTATCACACATTACTAATGCAGTGCAGATTATCAAAATAGGGAACAGGAAAGCTTGGCCCGGCATGAATTGCTATCAAAGGCAAGTTCGGTAGGGTATACCGGTACCCTGGGTATATTCGTGTAGGCGTACCGAACTTAGCGGAGTGTCGGGTACCGGTATTGGAAAAGTACCGAACTTACCGAAGTGTCGGGTACCGGTATTGGAAAAGTACCGAACTTACCGAAGTGTCGGGTACCGGTATTGAAATAATACCGAACTTACCGAAGTGTCGGGTACCGGTATCGAAACAATACCGAACTTACCGAGACGTCGGATACCGGTATTGAAAAAGTACCGAACTTACCGAAGTGTTCGGTAGGGTATCGAGCCCGGTACCGAGAGAATACCGGTACCCCCGGTATTGCGGTCGAGGGTATACCGGTACCTGCGGTATATTTGGGCGAGCGTACCGAACTTACCGAAGTGTTGGGTACCGGTATTGGAAAAATACCGAACTTACCGAAGTGTCGGGTACCGGTATCGAACACATACCGAACTTACCGAAGTGTCGGGTACCGGTATTGAAAAAAGACCGAACTTACCGAAGTATCGGGTACCGGTATTGGAAAAATACCGAACTTGCCGAAGTGTCGGGTACCGGTATTGGAAAAATACCGAACTTACCGAGTGTCAGGTACCGGTATTTACCGAGGAAATACCCCCGGTATACTTAGGTACGTACGCTACCGAATATAAATAACATGACATTTACGCTAACTGGGGTCGGTCGTTACGAGCGGACCGTAAGACAGCTCTTCTTCGTGACAATCAGCCCAACTTTTGATTGACAGCTTCGAAATATCTTTTTAGCTTTTCACGTTATGCTGGCAGCAGCACGAATAGTCTATAGTCCGTACATTGGTATTTTACTGTGTCAGCACGACGATCACGACACTTGTGAGCTGGGACGACAAGGCAAGGCAGAGCATCGGAACAAGAAGACAGAAACACGGGGGGGAAGGGAAAGGTCTTGCTCTGCTCTGCTGTTCTGTCTGCCTTCCTCTGCTGCCTTCCTCTGCTGCCTTCCTCTGCTGCTGCTGCTGCTGCTGCTGCTGCTCTTCTGCTGGCTCTGTCAGCATCTTTCTGCGTGACGTGCGCACGGCACCTTTTATCTGTATTATTTCCTTTTATTTGTTAGCAACAGACACAGACAACAAAACGTATGCATACTTCTTTCAATCAAATCTCGACATAGTATAATTTCTCGACATAGTATAATTTGGTCAACGCAAGACAGAGCATCACAGGAAAACAAGAACATGGTGGGGGCAAGGGGGGAAGTCCTACTCTGGTGCTCTGCTCTGCCTAGCCTGCTGCTGCTCGGGAGATCCTACTCTGCCTGTGGTGCTCTGCTTTGCCTGCCTGCCTGCTGCTGCTTGCTACTGCTGCTGCTAGACATACATACTTGCTGCTGTACGGTTTGTGTGATTGTGAGTGAGACTTCTGCTCTGGTGAACCACGTACCACGTATGATACCAATTGATCGGTATGAGGATTTCTTTCTACGACTGCTGTTCTTGTGCTGTTGCATGTGCATGTGCAGACAATAATAATGGAACACGAGATTGAAACTGATGTATGATATGTATGTGCAGATGTGCAGTGTGCAGATAATATTAACAGGGATAAAATCCTAATCTTTTATAGCAACGAGTTATAAAACTGATTGCTTCTGTGTCGTATTTTTGTTTTTTTGTGAACACAAATAATTTCTATTTATAGCAGAGGCGGTGTGACGAACAACTTGCTACATGAATTATGTGATACCATTATATTCATACCAGGTATACATGTACACACAAAAAGCTACCTGGTATGTATCTACATATTTATAGTAACACAATGTAGTCCTATTTACTATGGTCCTCTGTAATACTACTATTATTGTACTATTAATACTACCATACAAGGTTCCCCTCCGGGACGTGCCTGGGGGAGTGGCGCAAGGGCGAATAGAAAACCTACTAACAACAGCTGCGATTATTGCATCATACGCTNTTGTTTGTGAAATTTTCGCACTTTTCGCAACTTTTCTCTCCGCGCGAGCGCTTTTCGGCAAAACGCTAAGTACCCCGACACGGGAGGCCCGGCCGGACACATTGGTCGAGGTTTGGGCTCGATCCAAGCTCTGTGGCTCGCGTGGCGGGCGCTCGAAGTTTTTTTCCCCGCGGGAGTGGATAAGCCGATTTCCCGGGTTTTCTGCATGAGGCCGTATTTTTGTACGTACGTGCCAGTAAATAATAATGTTATTTTTTTTTTTTTAGATGTTGTCTGCTTTTTGCTCTCTCACATGCACACAGGCCAGAAACATGTACTCGTACCAGATAGACAACAGACAACATGCACAGGGCACGGCGATACAGCGTTGCCGCCCACACCAGTAGTACGGGAACATCGTGCGTGAGTGGCACATCCATCTACGCTGGATTGCTGTGGCTACCTGTGTCCATCGGAGGAACCTGCGGTCTAGAAACCTCACCATCTGTCTACGTACCTTTTTCTGTTCTGCTGCTATGTGTGACAGACCCACGCTTACTATGACCGGAAATGTAATGACCGCTTTGAATAAATAAGAGTACCTCAACTACTGCTGTCCTTACATTTTCCGTTCTTTTTTGTTTGTTCCCCGAAGCTCACTCCAGAAATCCACGAGACATCAAACACCATGCAACGAATACGAACAAAGTCACAGCACCGGCTAGAAGCACAAGCAGCAGACGTGCCTGTGGCGACTACCACTACTACTACTACTACTACTACTACTACTACTACTACTACTACTACTACTACTACTACTACTACTACTACTACTACTACTACTACTACTACTGTTGCTGCTGCTGCTGTTGCTGCTGCTGCTGCTGTTGCTGCTGCTGCTGCTGCCGTACGTACTGTGCTGCTGTGTACTGATTTCACACTGCTGTTTGTTGAAGGGGGTGGGTGGATCGATTGGTTGGCGCGTACGTGGTTGGGTGAGTCGGTGTGGGTGGGTCGGTGTGGATGGGTCGGTTGGTACGTGGATGACTGTGTTCGTACCTGTTCGTTGTGGCCGGCCTTGTTTTTTTTGTTTTGTATATATTTTGTCCGCTACAAGGGCTCCGCGCGGATGCCGACATTATAGTGTGTCAATATACTAAGCAAGGACAACAAATGGAGTAATGTGGATAAATCATGCCTGGAAGCAGACCTAGAAGGGTGGTAGACTGTGCGCATAGGTTTCCTTGGTTTCCGTGGTTTTGTGCTTTCGGGAATGTTATGAGTGATCGACGCTGAACCTCATGCTGCACATTGTCGGATGGTAAAGATAATAATAATAATAATATACCTGATCAGTGGATCGCGTTATAGGGTGTGGATCGTGGCCCAGTTAATATTTGGTGTTTTTGTTTTGGCCTGCTATACTATATATACCGACGTCGGCCTGGCATAGTTCGGGGTACCACTACTACAGCAGTAGTTATATGTGTAAAACAGCAGTGTGCAGTGTGTATTGTCTTCACATTAAACACTGTATTTCTACCCTGTAACGCGTTTTACAACCAACCGAACTACATCAATACACCCATTTCTGTCCTGATTCCTAATCCTAGAGAGATCCAAATTATGAGGTCACAGACTGTGAGGAAGAGCAAAAAAAAACCGAAATAAACGCAAAAATAGACATAGAAGGATGTTAGATTTTGCGCATATATGTTTCCTTTGTTCCCGTGGTTTTCTGCTTTCGGAAAGGCTATGAGTGATCAACGTTGAAGCTCATGCTGCACATTGTTGGATGGCAAATATATTACTGATAATAAATGAACGCAAATAAATGGGTAAAGCAAGTGGAATGCCAACGTACCGGGTACCTGAACACAACGCCACGAGCCAAACCACAGAGTAAGAACAAAAAGACAATAAAACAAGTTATGAAATGAAACATGATACAAATGATGCACGGGGTCAGGAGCGCCTCTAAAAGAGAAAATCATGCGTGCCCAAGAGCACAGATACCTGCCGCACGGGCGAAGCAACACGAAGAAGAGGAAGACACCGGCATAGAAGTACGTACTAATTATGTAGGAGGCAATGTACGTACATATTTAACCAGCAAGCGGCAGCATGGTAAAACCTAAAACGAGAGTTCGTACGTACGTACGTACGTACGTACGTACACACTGTTTAATATTATTGGTTTCCTTCTTCGTCTACACGCTTTGTCCGCACTCCTCGGTTTTAGGTGAAGATGCAGCAGTGTAGTTGTTTCTGTCGTTTTTGCTGCTGTTGCTACCGCTGCTGCTGCTGCTGTGCATTATGTCGACGCTCTGCTGCTGGCGAGGTAACCCGTCTCTCTTGCGCCGCCCATACTATAAGACCACTCCGTAGGAAAGCCTTGTACTCTAAATACATGTATACTCGTATATAGCAACAGCAAACAGATCAAGGGCGGGTGAAAAAAAGGACCCGAGACCCCCACCCTACCCCCCCCCAACACACCCTTTTTTCATTTATTTTTCGCTCAAACTAAACATCCTATTTGTCAGCCTTTGGGCGTCAGCTGCTCAGCAAGACGTTGTCGAAACAATGCGCACGAGCCCTATACGTGTGTTGTTTGTGTGTTTCATGAATAATTTGGATGGTGAGCAGTGTTGAAAGTGGTGTTTGGTTTATTTTATCTGCAATATTAGTCGGAGGGAGGGCGAACAAACGAAGTGCTGAAAAATCGGATGAGTTGGATGAGTCAAGACATTGGAACACTGTGTCCGTTGCAGCCCGCGAGGTGCATAATAAACTCGGCGCAAATTTGCGCGTGCCAACTTGAGCGAACTACTGTACTTCTTTTAAAGGATCTCGCGTGCTTGACAAAAGAACGACGCCACGTCATTTCTGGTCCAACTGTTCTTAGCGTTCTCGGCCTTCCGGAATCCCACCGTCTACTATTGAAGAAGTGAGAGCAGAACCCATAAAAATGACTACTTACTACGCAGATCATCCGGCTACCCTCCCTCAACCACACTCGTGCGGCCGTTGCAATGGGCACTGCGGTCAGAGACGGAACATGGGTTTGTGGTTTGTCGCAACTGCCCCCCTCCCCCGCCTCGGCTTGCCCCAACTTAATTCGTTTCCTTCCACGTCCGCTTCTTTGTCAGTGTCCGACCTCTGCTACTTTTAGGCGCAGTGGCTGACAAGTGCCCATTCTAAAACCAAGTAACTTGTGGTTGAGTCAAGGGTTGAGTCATTGGTTATATAAGATTTAGTATAGGAACTGGAAAAGTCATTGGTTATATAGGATTTAGTATAGGAACTGGAAAATTCATTGGTTATATAGGATTTAGTATAGGAACTGACAAATACCCGCAGTGGCTGACAAGTGCCCATTCTAAAACCAAGTAACTTGTGGTTGAGTCAAGGGTTGAGTCATTGGTTATATAAGATTTAGTATAGGAACTGGAAAAGTCATTGGTTATATAGGATTTAGTAAAGGAACTGGAAAATTCATTGGTTATATAGGATTTATTATAGGAACTGACAAATACCCCCCCCCCCCCAATCGGCCCCAAATGCAAAAATGTGAGTGGGGGTCTCGGGTCCTTTTTTTCACCCGCCCGAACAGATGGCTGTGGCAACGGCGGACAAAACGGCAATGCCGCCGCACCCATCTCAACCACGTAGCAAGCGGCAGCACGGTTAGCAGCAGCCTCAGCCTCACAGTAAGAATAAAAACAGAACACAGCAGCAGAGGGGAGGGTCCACGCGTGCCACCACTGCCCTCGAGTGCTACGCTTGAAGCTCGTTTTATACCCCAACCTCCCAACGTCGAAGCTCGGTATACGGTTTAGATAATCGGCGACCTTGCGTTGTGCTGCTGCCGCTGCTGCTGGTACATCAGCGTTTGAATATAATTACAGCAGCGATCGATTCGAGATGTTGGGTTCAAGTTCGTATAGCGGATGCATGATACGAGTAATTCAATTTATCAGGCGAGCAGTCAAAGCTTCTCGTACCACACGAACTTTGCACAGAGCGTGCCGTAGCACCGCCTCGGCAGCACCTCGAGCCCCAACGGCGCGAGTGGGTGATAATGTCAGCTATCCTTTCGCTCCGTACCCTCTGTGGCTGTTGTGTTGTGTCTACAGCCATGCATGGTGGGTGTGATATGAGTGCGTTGTGTCACTCCAGCGCCAAGGACCAGATACATATCATACGTACGTAATTAATGTAGAGAAAACTGCTGCTGCTGCCACAAATAAATGCATAATGTGTGTCCGTATTGCATACATACCCGATTCTCCGGTATCGAGGCCGCACCGATCACCGCCGGTATTGTGGTCGAGGGTATACCGGTACCTTGGGTATATTCGGGTAGGCGTACCGAACTTACCGGAGTGTCGGGTACCAGTATTGGAAAAGTACCGAACTTACCGAAGTGTCTGGTAACGGTATTGGAAAAGTACCGAACTTACCGAAGTGCCGGGTACCGGTATCGAAACAATAGCGAACTTATCGAAGTGTCGGGTACCGGTATTGAAAAAGTACCGAACTTACCGAAGTGTTCGGTAGGGTATCGAGCCCGGCACCGAACAAATACCGGTACCCCCCGGTATTGCGGTCGAGGGTATACCGGTACCTGGGGTATATTTGGGCGAGCGTACCGAACTTACCGAAGTGTCGGGTACCGGTTATTGGAAAAATACCGAACTCACCGAAGTGTCGGGTACCGGTATCGAGGCCATACCGAACTTACCGAAGTGTCGGGTACCGGTATTTACCGAGAAAATACCCCCGGTATACTTCGGTACGTACCCTACCGAACAAACCTTTGCAGAATTTATATGAATGTATTGAATGGTACCTGTTACAAATTTATAGTTTGAGAGAGGGTGGTTTTTACACTAATTTCAAGGTAACGACTTTTGAATGTATTACTCGTACTACTTGTTGTTACGCTAAACGTCGGCCTAGCTTTTATACTAGCCCCTTTTCTGTGTTTTACCTGGTATCCTGTACTGCTGTAGTACATCGTATGCAAATGTTGCTGCTTCCAAGCTACATGGTTTACTTTATGCCAGGGATCTATTTTGAATTTTAAGCCGCAACTGGACACAGAATAAACTGTCGTTCCGTTGCGTTAGCGTTGTTGTACCGCGGAGGAATGTTAATCGGTTGTAAAACCGTCCTGTTAACCCAGGGGCGAGAGGGGTCATTGCACTGCAACCAATCAATGCACAGTAGTAGCGAAACACGCTACCGCTCAGCTTGTAAACCTGAGTATCAACTACACACAGCAGCAGTAACTGCTTTACACCGTAAGTCGAATGCGCATAACACCTTGGAGAATAAATGGAGTATAGAACAGACGTAACACACAGCTTGCACAGTTGAGTATCAACTATTCAATCGGCCGAACTCACAGCAGACGTATTTGAAAACTGAACAATTTGGTACAACAACAAAAAAAAAGGAATCAGCAGCAGTAGCAGTAGACTATCTGGGCCCATCCCGGGGCCCAGGACTATCGGCCTGCTCAGTCGTTGTCGCGGCTATAGCACCACACGAGAGCGTACGACTGCTGTAGTAGTAGCTGCTGATGGGAACGAACGTTATTCTCATCGATGTTTCAGGTACCAAGTATAAGTGGCACCCGTGGTGCTCCAGCTGTGCTGCTGTGCTACTGTAGAATCTTTAGGGGGAATGTGGGTAGCCCCCGTCAGGCCCTAACATCACCTTAATTTACTCGTGTTTCTTGGAAATATTCGCGCTCCAACACCAACTAACTTACGGTAGATTATTCTTGGAGTCGCACCACCTGCAGATGATCCTCTCGAACTGCTGCTGCCCGCTGCCTGCCGTCAAATCCGAGCCCCACGAGACCGTATCACTATTATTATTATAATAGTTGCGGATGGGGTCGAGAGTCTATTTCCAAGGAAGCCTGTACGTAGCTTCTTTGGAGTAGTGCGATACCTTGTTGTGCAGTGAGCACGCACGCGTCGTTGCTTCGTGTTCGAGCCAGCCATGTACGACAGACTGAAACAAAAAACAAAAAATGAGGCTAACCCCCATCTAGAAAAAGATGGAAACCCCTTCGTACGATGTATGAGGTAATGCAACTGAACCTCGGAACAATGTTCGTGCTGCGTTGTTGTGCCGCTGAGAAATCTCAAGCAGTGCGTAAATAACGTAGATAGTAGAGAGTAGAGAGTAGAGAGTAGAGAGTGGCAGCTGAATACGCTGAACTCTATAGGGCTATGTGAGTCGGCACGACCTTCGTTAGTCGTCGACTATTTGTTGGTCGGACGAATTCTACCTGTATTCTGTCGAAAAATGGAGGTGCCGACTATATCCAACCTGTTGGGTTTTCTTAGTTGTAGGAAGGCGTTTATATTGCGGGATGCAGTATTTCAACGCGAATCGCTGCAGGCTGCAGATGAACCCGTAGGGATTCTTATGATATCGTGTCTTTCGGAGGTGAAAATTAATGAATGACATGAAGTAGTGTGAATTAATTACAAAAAATGGCGTTGTATCGTAGGCTTTCGAGAATGTACGATACGGGAGCTGCGTGTCGCAGGCAATATAATGGTTTGTTCCGGAGGAAAATAGAAAATATGATGTTGATTTGAACGGTTTGCAGGA
The DNA here is from genome assembly GCA_008828725.1 of Saccharina japonica. Taxonomy (NCBI): domain Eukaryota; class Phaeophyceae; order Laminariales; family Laminariaceae; genus Saccharina; species Saccharina japonica. The sequence continues at coordinate 16,433 of MEHQ01001982.1, read as the reverse complement.
AATGTTGTGCCAGTATGTTATACTCGTACAGCTTGCCCTGTCTGTCGGCAGAGCTGTGTGGCAAGATCAAATTCTGGTGGTATGAATATACAGCGAAATTATGCACAGAATAGGGAGTCACACTACGACTGGAGTCGCGACGTGTGCCTACGGAGGGATTACAAATAGGAACTTTCCCGGAGAATGTAGCAGAGTATATATATATGCAATGGACAAAACAACCCAGCGCTCCAGCATGTGCTATTGGCAGGCTGGTTTCTAGATAAACAGGATGAACACTATAATACAAGGTATTTGCGTTGTGAGATAATTACGTAGAGTATTTGTCAAGAATTATGCACTACAATAATTGTGGGCTATATTGATACACTCATTCCTTGTGTTGAGTCATGTTATGGTTTGTTTAGTTGTGAGACGGCATCATCATTTGTGATGCCTTACGCAGAGCCTTCGTCGGGCGTTGTTCGGTGTATTATCTGGCGATCCAAGAGGCCTGGCATGATTCCTCGTCACGTGTGATAGACCATGCCCATACATAGCTTACTGCGAGGGGCATGACTAGTAGTGCAATTAGTTGTCTGTTGTCGACAACAAGAGCTAGAATAAACAAACAAACGGTGCCTATTCCCCCCTTTCTCTTTCTCCTCCTCCTCCTCTTCCTCCCCCTCTTCCTCTTCGTTCTCCCTCTGTTTTTCTCCTCCTCCTCCTCCTCCTCCTCCTCCTCCTTCTCCTCCTCCTCTTCGTCCCCCTCTTCGTCCTCGTCCTCCCTCTCTCTTTCTCTTCCTTTTGCTCCTCTTTCTCTTCCCCCCTCCTCCTCCTTCCCCCKCCCCCCCTCCCCCTTCTTCCCCCCCCTCCTCCCCCTACCTATCTTCCTCTTTCCCTACTTGCCTCCGCAGGTCCGAACGAGAAACGAGAACCTTCAAAAGGCACCATCGATTCACGTCGGCTTCCGCCATGTGCACCGGAAACACATGCAGCCTAAGCATCTACAGGAGGGATAAGCGACGAGATATCTTTGGTTCTGCCTCTCATAACAAACAAGAGACGCCGTAGAAGGACAGGGTCAGCCGCGGGCCCTTGTGCAATTTGGACCGGGGGTCCTACGTTGGCGCCCGAGCCAGCGGCGGCCGCACCAGCAGATTCGTCCACCATCACCACCTCAGACTCTTGTGCCCCTGGCGAGGCTGCCACCCCCATCGCCGCCTGTATATAGCGCAAGGTACATAGGTGTTTTTTCTTCTCAGGAGGTATCTCGATGTAAATTAAAAGAGGGCTGCCACAGTTACAGCAACTATCCCACGCACCCGCAACGACACCTCATGCCGTGGGCTAGAGCCTATACAGATGGAAAGGGGATGATGGTGTGTGTATAGGTGGGCAGGGGGTGGGTTGCAAGGAGGACGGGGTAGCTTGGATGGTGTAGTGTCACGGCTGATTGCAGGAGAACGAACGCCTACATACGGCTGAGACGAGGTGGGCTGTGAGTGACAGGGGAGGGTGAGGCAACTTATTAAACTTTGCACCAAGGTGGGACGGCGTTGGGTTGGAGTGAAAGTTGGTGGGTTGAGGGGACGAGGTATACCTTGGGGCGAGTAGGAGGTTTCGGCTGGCAGCAGGAGAAAAACACGTGCATAAGGTCTACGGCGGATTTATATACTTCGCAGTAAAGTATATATGTATGTGTATTTATACAAAACGCGTGAGTGTCGCCGACATATAGCTTCCCTCTGTGTGTAGAACAGCCCATCACAGGGCTCAATTACTGGAGCCTCGTGGGAGCAAGGTTATGGCGATGGTGAGTTGTAGTGAGAACATCTACAGCAGTAGTAATAGTAGCACAACAAATTATCCCAGTCAATTTCCTAGTGATTTGTTCCCACAACATGGAGTGCCCTTCTGGAGGGCTTCAACCCCACAATCGTCATACATACGACCGATAGCGCTAAACACTACTATTTCTACAAGTAGGCATTCTTAATGTTAATGAAACTTTGGACGAGACCGCCCGCACGACTAACCCTAATCTGCACAGCAACAGCAGCGAGCGCACCTATTATTATCACTCGCGTTTGCCATCCGGCAATGCGCAGCATGAAATAGCTTCAACGTCAATCCCTCATAAACGTAAACATTCCCGGATAGAAGAAAAGCAAGGCAAAACATATTTGATCTTGATATCACCTATCGTCCTGGACACATACCAATTGAAACATGATAGCGCAAAGACCCACTGTGTATTCGAGTACTGCAAACCGAGTATGATCTCACTCAAGTTCCAGGCCCTTTGTCCACCACAACATGGGTGTGTGCTATTCTACTGGGGGGTTAATAACCACCATTGTTACGAATAGCGCAAAACAACACGATAAGCATATGACTACTTTAGCGCTAAAATGGATTTCACATTGCATTGATGACACAAGTACGAGCGAATACGAGTTAATTATTTTGATCGCGGCAAAACAAATAGGGAGTCCCCCTTTCGGCTTTGGCTGAAGCGCCCGGCTTCCACCGTCACCGTCCCCGAAGAACAAAACAAGGACCAGAGATATTGTTTTTCTCGACCAACCCATCATAGAAATTCAACTCTACAAACGCAAATACGTTGGCGACAGGCGCAAATATCTTACTATAATTGTCACTCACCACGGAGAGGACCGACGCCTCGATCAAGGCGTGGACCGCGGACTCAGCCACAGCGGAGACCGATGCCGCATCCACGGAAGGGGCGGAGTGGACCGAGGCCTCAGCCACCGAGACGACCGAGGCCTCGATTTCAGAACGTACCATATCCTCAGCCACGGCGGAAACCGAGGCCTCAGCCGCAGTGGGAACCGAAGCCTTAGTCACGCATGGCACCGAGGCCTCGAACATGGAGCGGGCCGAGGCCTCTGACACGGAGAGTACCGACGCTTCGATCACGGCGCGGACCGTGTCCTCAGCCACGGCGGAGACCGAGGCCGCATACACCGAGCGGATCGAGGTCTCATCCGCCGCGGGGGTCGAGGCCCCAGTCACAGCGGGGGCCGAGGCCTTAGCCGCGACGGGGATTGAGGCCTCGGCCACGGAGAGGACCGCGGCCTCGATCACGGTGCCGACCGTGTCCTCAGCCACGGCGGAGACCGAGACCGCATCCACCGAACGGGCCGAGGCCTCATCCGCCGCGGGAATCGAGGCGCCAGTCACTGCGGGGGGCGAGGTCTTAGCCGCGACGGGGATTGATGCCTCGGCCACGGAGAGGACCGCGGCCTCGATCACGGTGCGGACCGTGTCCTCAGCCATGGCGGAGATTGAGGCCGCATCCACCGAGCGGGTCGAGGCATTATCCGCCGCGGGGATCGAGGCCCCAGTCACAGCGGAGGGCGAGGCCTTAGCCGCGACGGTGATTGAGGCCTCGGCCACGGAGAGGACCGCGGCCTCGATCACGGTGCGGACCGTGTCTTCAGCCACGGCGGAAACCGAGGCCGCATCCACCGAGCGGGTCGAGGCCTCATCCGCCGCGGGAATCGAGGCCCCAGTCACAGCGGGAGCCGAGGTCTTAGCCGCGACGGTGATTGAGGCCTCGGCCATGGAGAGGACAGCGGCTTCGATCACGGTGTGAACCTTGTCCTCAACCATGGCGGACACTGAGGCCGCATCCACGGAGCGGGTCGAGGCATTATTCGCCGCGGGGATCGAGACACCAGTCACAGCGGGGGGCGAGGCCTTCGCCACGACGGGGATTGAGGCGTCGGCCTCGGCCACGGAGAGGGCCGCGGCCTCGATCACGGTGTAGACCGTGTCCTCAGCCACGGCGGAGATAGAGGCCTCAGCCACAGTGGGAACCGAGGCCTTAGCTACGGATGGCACTGAGCCCTCGGACATGGAGCGAGCCGAGGCCTCAGCCACGGAAAATACCGATGCCTCGATCACCGCCAGAACTGTAGCTTCTGCCACGACGGAGACCGAGGCCGCATCCACGAACGAGGGGGAGCGGGCCGTGATGACCGGGCTTGGGCGAATGCTGTCTCCGGTGCCGCTACCACCAGGGCTGCAATGAGTTACGTCGGAAGGCAGGTCCAGCACAGGAAAGCGGGTGCGTGTTGGGATATGGGAACCGTTAGGGTTGTAAGAGAGACATCAAAGGGCAGATAGAGTACAGAAAACCGGGCGTGCGTAGGGATAAAGGCTAGGTAGAAGGGCAGGTGAAGCAAAAGGGCTGACGGGTGTGCGTCGGGGAGAAGGGGTGATTATTAGGGCTGTAAGAAATACACCAAAGGGCAAGTAAAGCCAAAGGGGGACGAGGTGGGTATGTGCAGGGGGGGATGCGGAGATCGATCTAAGAGTTTTGATGATGCCGAAACGCGGACTAATCTGGTCTGATCCTGAACCGTATGTCACACGCGGGCGATACACCATTTAATAGGAGTGTTTACGACTTGGCCTTACAGCTTAGAACAAAATGTTGAAAGTCCACACTATTTAAATAACTATATTCACTGCATATTCATTCCGACAAATTTCCCAGGCGGTCGGGGGTAGGGTTAACGTTATAGGGTATACAGGCAGGTGCACTAAAACCATTTGTGTTGACGCTGGGCCAAGCAAGGGTTTTGCAGCTCTCGGATATCGTAGTGTATGTGGCAAACTTGGAAACTCGAGCTTATTGGACACGGGCAGACAGCTGAGCCATGTCGCGGTATAATATAGGGGTGACCATTATGGGCACAAGCATTTTCGAACTCGCCGGTTCCCTTAACTGAGGGAAACTACGTACGAGTACCCACCTGAAAAACACTATCTACTGTTGGTTTGGCAGGTCATCTACGAAGTATGTCACGACTCTATCAGCCCCCAAAACTCTACACCACGAAATTAAATAGGACTCTGATCGATCGGATGTGGGACATATTACATGAAAAGGAGCAGGATGAGAAGGGTTTCGAATCATGGATGGTTGTTGTTGCACATGGTGTGCTATGGTACCTGGCAGTACAGAACGGGGAGGTGGCCGCCTTGCAACTCTCAGCCTTGGGGCTCACGGAGGACTGTGGACGAGGAGGGTTCAAGCAACGATCAATAAAAACGCACGTGGAAAGGGGGTGAGGTCGCAGCTGGTTGCAGGAGAACTACTGCCGGAGCACACGGTACATGATGCGACGAACTGTGCGCACACGATACATGATGGCATTCTCGGGTCGGTTCTAAAAATGTACTTTAGGGTCGTGTTGTTCTCTCCGAATGACTCATGCTACGATAGAGGTGCACCATGGTTTTTCCGAGCTCCTCACTTGGAGAGCTCCTTACCTCACCGAAAAACGGTTTTTGGAGGAAAATATAAGTGATGTCCGATTACCAATCTCGACCTAAGTATGCTCGGAAACACATTTTTAACACAAGAGTAAAAGCCAGACGAGTTTGGGTTAAGGAACCCTGTCGGTCAGAAAACGTTTCAGCCGGACAGTGCTACTCGTACCTCTATCGTAGCACGCGTCGAATGACAGCTTGGAAAAGGTGCGTGCGTGATACCTTGTATCATACGTTGGTCGACCTCTGTCAACATTTGATTGTGAAGAATTCGGATGTACAGCCGAAGATGCTCGATTGCGGCAACCCCTCCCTTGTCTCTCCGTACGCCTCCACGGCGAGGTAGGCATCGGAGTAGGTAGATCGGCAGACGCCCAAGCTGATCCGCGAATAATGTGCTCGATAAAACTAACGTAGCTTCGTGTTTCAATCGAGGTTGACGCTCTAGTATCTGGCAAAGATACTACCATACGTAAACTAGTTATAAAAAAGTCTTCCATGTATATGTTACTAAATAGTCTTGAAACAAACCCTTGTAAGACCCCTCTCCATCGAGATTTTAAGAACATTATCGAAGGTACCGCGCAAGACCATCGATCGCGCTTACTTCTAGCTCGTCTCGCTCGGCGTCCGCGCACGTCCCCGGCAAGGTAGTCATCGCAGAATGATGGGCGAGGGGAGCGGAAGACGTTCCGCGAATAATGCATTTGAAAACATGCATTTTCCCTCGAGAAATTCGTGGTTCGAGTAGTATCCGGTACTGAGACCGACTCGAAAAGCACACTTGCCGGTCCCCTGGTTTATTGTGTTTTCGGAGCAATTGCATATGTGTCTATACACCCGGTATGTGTGTAATGTCCTAGTTTAGATGGTGCGTGAAGCGTTAATGTCATTTTCCTTTTATGTACAAATGTATGAATGTATTGAATGGTACCTATTACCAGGTTTGAGAAAATTATACTATTCACGATTTCTGGCCAGCGGAGAGGAAGGAGCACCGATCGAACACATACTTTAGGTTGCCGAACACACGTACGTACCATCATCTGCTGCTCCTCGAAACGCGGACACGCATGACCATCAGATGTCTCGTGGTGATCGTCACGGCCAGCGGCATCGTCGTCGTCAAGGAAGGCGTTGATGGCATCCTCTGTCCAGAAAGGACAGGGTGAAGAGCGGAGCGGCGGGGGGGGAAGGCGATGTTGTTGTTTGTGTCCTATTATTTACTATATGTTTCGATCGTCGCTTTTACGTTCCAGCTCAACACGCGGGAGGGTCTGTTTACCCTTAACAGCATTCTGAACAAAACAAAAAGGCCTACCACTCCTCAGAAACTGTATGAACCTAACACACACGTGTTCCGGAAGAAGAGCACTTTGATCTATGCCAAAACTTCACTGCAGCTAATTTCAGGCACGCTATTGGGATTCCATGCCCCAGGTATGTATACACTGAACACTACGTATAGTGAACCACTATTAATCATGGGATTCCAACTAGATCGGGTAATGTTTCGGTTCAGGAGCATACTAACACTGAGTCAGAAACGGTGCGGCCAAAATGTGCTACCTCTATCGCGGTACGCCTATGCTGTGGTCGTCACGTATATACCTCCATCGATCCAGTCGCCCGAGTCGACTGTGGCATCGTCGCCACAGCTGCTGGCATCACCACCGACAACACCATCCTCTTCCATGTCGCCCAGGAATATGTCGGACCCCATGACGCAGCCCGTTCCGGAGAACGCGCTGCAAACGGCCGCCTCTGCCAGTTTCTTCTTGTCAACCTGCTGGAACCGCCACAAGCAGACAAACCCGACTTGGGCTTAACCCAACAATAACCCAACAACCCAAAGTCGGTTGACTGGATGTCCGCGCGAGGAATGACAGCATCCAAAAGAGATAGCCCTTCGGGACGAAACCGATCCTGTTGACCGTCGCACTATACCGGCGGGGTATCAGCCGATAGAACGAACAAATAACTTAAGCCACGCGAGGGCAACCATTCATTCATTCGTGTAGTTTGGACAATATTGTACAAATGTCGGATACTGCTAAGTTAATTCCCAGGTCGTCGCGCATGAGCTTTTGCGCTCGGTGACAGACCTTCTGGACAAGCTGTGGATGAAACAAGTGTCTCTCCCCCCCCTTCCCCCGGCATGTACGTACATGCATTGATTATCATCTCTTGAAATAATACCGGGTATCAACTAATTAATCCATACTTTGAATAACTCAAGTCAATAACTAATGGATTTCACTTACCCATACCCTACTATACGTATTCATATATAGCACTCCGTAATATAGGCCTTTATTTGCCATCGATGACATATCTGTGTGTAGAAACGTGCGCAGCAGGGTGTTTGTAGCTGTCGCCAACTTGTGTGCGTGCGTTCGTTCGTGGGCGGCAGACGCCGGACGCTTCAAGCACAACTCGAAAGGGATTCCAGTATTTTAGGTGCCGACACAATTAGAAACTCGCACTCGCTCGAATTCACTCACGCTGTTGGAAGAGGCTCCAGACATGGTAGGGGTCGACGATGCAGTGGATATCGAGGGACTCGACGACGGCGTGGATACCGAGAGGGTCAAGGGTGCAGGCACCGGGGGGGGTGGTGCTGCAGACACGGAGGGGGTCGCCGAGTGCGACACGAGACAAGGACTTTCGAAGGCGCTGTTTGTACTTCCGCTAGGACTGTAAATGTTACGCCGAAGGGCAGGTAAAGCACAGGAAAACACGGGAATGCGTGGGGGCACGGAGGTCACCATTGGGGCTGTACCTGTAAGCGTTAAACCCAAGGTTTAGATAAGAGAAAGGCGGACGGGGCGGGTGTGGGGATGTGGGGGGCGGCATATGTTTTTCGGTGTAATGTAAAAACGCGACCTGACCCGACCTTGTACCGTCTGTTACACCCAGATAATACAGTAGTGTTTACAACTCGGGCCTCGTAGCTTCGACAAAACGGTTTACAGTCCACACTACTGTAACTCCTCGTTGCATGTCCATTCCGGGAAATTTCGCAGGCTGTCGAGGTTATGGTTTCAGGGTTAGGGCTGGGTGTACAGCCAGGTGCACTTTAACCTCGTCGAAGCTGGTCCAAGCAATGCCTATTCATCCCTCGGATACTAATCATCTCAAACAAAGGACGCGACTGCTGAGCGATAGCATGGTGTGCCATATCGGGGGGGGGCAGGGTAACGATGAGAACATATTTTTCGACTCACCGGGTTGCTCAACTGCGGAACAATACGTGCATGTACACACCACTATTATAAGTAGGGAAACACGATCTACGGTACGTTTTGCAGATCATACACTTGTACGTCATGAACCTGTCTTTCCCAAACACTCTAGACCATCAAATGGGAATCTGATCTGTCCGATAAGTGACGTGCTTACATGTAAAGGAGGAGGAGGAGGAGGAGGAGGAGGAGGAGGAGGGTTTCGAAACCGTGCGTATTTTCGTTGCAAATTGTAATGGAATTATACCTGACGGTTATCGTGGAGGCGCTGCCACCGTCGTTCGGCGTAACAAAGCCCATGCCGGGCGCTGGGCACACGTTGCTGCCGTCCATTACGGACAGGGAACCCGGCGCGAAGAACACAGACTCTGAAAACAGGGGGGAAAGGTAGACGGGCGGGACGGGTCATGGGCAAAGGCGTCAAGATACGACAGACACGTTTAAGCCTTTGACGAAATACCTTCGAACACACACACATTAAGTACCTGACTTGAAATCGAAGCTGATATTCGAGCTACGACAAGAGCTGGTAGAAATGAATACGGACACACCAATTCGTACGAAAAATCACATAACATTGACTGCCTTAAATGGAGAATCGAGATTCGAGTTCCGAAAAGGGTGACAACAGTTTGCTAGGAACTAACAAACACACTAACTGACCAAAAAAGCGATCGCTGGTTTCGAGATCGACAATCGACAATCGAGTCTTGAAAGCGGCGGACATTTGAAACATACGACACAAACGCATCAATCCGAAAACACAAAAAAACACGACTGACATGCACGCTAAGAGGGGTTCTTCCAGGCTACTATGTTTTCCTGTGTTTACACGTTTGTAAAGGACGTAAGGAACACAAGGTACAAATCAAATATGGCTACCATGATTTCCCCCCAACAACGCTGCCTATGATAGAGCCAGAGCCCCAAAAGGCCCAAGCTTGCTGTAAATATTTGTGTGTTCCTAAAAGCGCCACGACTATGCCGAAATAATGGTGAGCAGAATGGACACATACAGGCCAACTTTATCACGACAATTTGTTTTACCTGCCCAAACCCGGGGTCGCTCGCACTTGGAGAACGCGGTAGTAGCAGGTACGTGTTTGGTCGAAATCATGGTTTCCTCAGCATGGCCAGAGCCCGAGAGCTGCGTCTGGGTGCAGCGTTCCGAGCAAACAGGCGTGTTGCGTTGAAGGCGAGCAACCTCGGCCTTTAAGCGCCTGACCAGGGCATGGCTGTCCTGCTTGGCGATCCGCTCCTTCCGCAGGCTGGTCCTCGTGCGCTGCGTAGTTTGGGCGGGTGAGGGCGCGTACCGGCGTGGGAAAGGCGTTGTGGCAAGGGGTGACGACACAGATAAGCCGTGAAAGTCAATTGTCCTCGCTACGACACACCGCACCTATCAATTGTTTTTGTTGTGACCATTTTGAAGTAAATACAACGACTGCCATCGTCGTACGGTCAACTAACTGAAGGTTTGTCAGCCGATCGCCCGCAATAGTCCAGTATGTTTTCCCTACGAGAAGGTCTCAAAGCTCTCGATCCCTCCCTACTATATACCAAGTGTGGCCAGTAGCAGCAAGAAACCCCAATATAAATGTTGAAAAGGAAGCTAAAGTTAGTTTTTTAGCTTAACTTCACAACTTAACGGGATGGCGAGGAGCGACGATATGAAGACATAGTACTGTAGCAAGTGCAATCTGCGCTAATCGGTTTACACTAATGGTGGCGCTAGGGACGGGTGCAGAGTACATATTGGTCGTTGCACAGAACGTAAAAACCGAGTAGAATGGCTGGAGGCGTCAATATAAAACAGCAAAGCAGCACAGCACAGTAGTTACTGTTACAGTAGCACTAGCAGTAGCAGCAGCAAAGCAGAAGTGCCGAATAATAAAAAGCCATAAAACTCAAAACGTTCGCCAACGGGGCAGGAACGTATATCGTGAAAGTGGGTTTACAGGTACTGCTGCACGTAGCACAAACAAAAACGGCCTGCGGAGAGTTACGTAACAGCTGTAGCAGTTTGTGATGATTACTATTGTAGTAGTCACACAAACAATAAAGAACGAAACACAAATACCGAAACAACTGACTAAAAATCATTTGTATCCAGGCGACTCTCGTAGAAAAATCATTATGGCGACAATCGTACGGCCAAACATTTGGCACGTACTCGTTTACATCAAGCGCATGATCTACAGTACTTGAGTATAAATAACGAATACAGGCAAAAACACACTGGACAACCGCACTCAGTTACAGACATTACGTACAGCAGCAGAGCAGCAGCAGCAGCAGCAGCGGTGGCGGCAACGACAGCGGGCAGAGCAGAGCAAGCTATTTCCCCTTTCCCCGTAGTGTTGTCTTCCTGTCTGTGATGCTGTCTTTAGTTTTCCCCGTTTCGAGTTTAAGAAAAGATGATGTGTGTTTGTGTAGGTAAAACATACCTCACTACTGCTCGCAACGGTCACTATACATTCATACGTGGAGGGGTACACTCACACACACACAAACAAACGATTCATAGAGACCCATAAAACAAAACGCATCAGCGGCAGCATCCAGTAACAATTTTAACTCCAAACGTTACGCGCTGGTGAGGCCCCTCAACTCTCAAACTGCACAACATATATATGTAGAGTCCAAACCGTTACTTCTTCACAATATTGATATATCTTATTCGATCGATACTGACGTTGCCCATGGATGGGGGGGGTGTACGTATTCAATTTAAGCTTACCGGTACAGGTTTCCCCATAATCTGCTGTTGTCAGGTGTCCGGGCAGGCATGGAGCTAATGTCGTTGCGGAGAGGAGCGTCACACTAGTTAGGCGCTATATACCCTTACGAGTAGAGAGGCAAACACGCGCCATTTTCCCTTCACCTCCAGCTCAGCCTTCCGACGGCGCGCCAAGTTGCCCTGGTCGACTGCCAGGCTGGTCTGGTGGTCGATTATACGCTGCTGGTCATGGCAGCGGGCCTTCGCGTCCCCAGCACTTCGTCTGGTGGTCTTGAAAAACCGTTGTTGTTGTTGGTGCAGTGACGCGGCATGCATGGTTGGTGCCGTGAAGCGGGGGAGGGTGGCGAAATTGCCTACTTTTAGAATTAACATTCGAGGAAGCAAATAGCAGTAGTAGTAGATATGTTCATGCAATACGGTACGCGACAGTAGTTAGTTGTAGTGGCGCATCATGCATGGTTCAAGCGAAAAAGGCCCTGGGGGAGGAGGGAGGGGGGAAAGTTGTATGTATAAACTTTACGCTCGAGTAGAGGCACGCGGACCACACGATGCTGTTTACAGTGGGTACCCCGATTCAAGAGCGCCCGAGTTAGGAGCGTTCGGGACTTATAAGCGGCGAAATTGGCATGTCCCGCCCATACAAAAACCTGTATATTGCCCAGTACAGATAAGAGCAATGTGTAGATAGGAGCGCCTGTTTACGCTTGTCATGGGACGATCTTAACTTGGGGTACCCCAAACCCACTTCTATATTTGTTTTCATGCTACTACCGCTGTATCCTACCAAACATACGTTGCTTTACACGCCTTGCATAGGCCGCTCGCGGAATCGGATTTACAGTACTGTAGTAGTCTGCCTTACTGTACTACTGTACCTCTCGAACCTATCCACGTGGGGCCAGCTATTGGCAGATACACCTTCGACCCCCTCCCGCCTATTTCCTTTCCGTAGTTTCTTCGAGGGTTCTCTAGACCAGCCCTTGGCCAAGCTTGGAGACAATGGTTGGATACGTACTTGACTTCAAACCCTATAACAGACCTACAGTAGTAGCCAGTAGTCCTAACCCCGACTGCCTGGGAAAATTCTGGGAATGAAGATGTAAGGAGGAGTTAGTACTGTACTGAAGTGTGGACTATCATATCAGCCATTTGCCGAAGCGGAGCCCAGTCGTAAGCAGTATCACTACTACTGTAGTAATTAATAATATATTAATAGTAATACGTACTGATTTTCTCGAAATCAAAATACTTGTTTCGAGGGTTTGTTTAGGGGCAGCGGCCAAAACAAGGTATACCTGGTCCGTTTGCGGCCAAAAACAGGTACATAGTTAAAATCAAGTAAAAAACGCACTCCACGTGCCCTGCCCATTGGTCCAAAACTCGCCGTACCGGTTTTTGTCTCTTTAAAACCCAGGTATACCTGATTTTGTCTACTCTGCTTGACTTTTACCTTTTTTTTGTCGTTTTGAAGCCAATCAGAGGCCCTTCATAGTTCCACCCTATATGCCCCCTATTCAAATGCCGTCGTACGCGGAGACCCCCTTCTCCCTTCGCACCTCTCGCACTACACGCCACTCGAGCGACACACATATATCTGCCTGCACACCTCCGCCGAAATAATACGAGATAGAAGGCTCCCCTTCGGGATTGTGGTTGACTTGGAATACCAGGGGTGTCGCAAGCTGAGAAGGGAGAATACAGCAAGCAGGCGTTCGTTCCTCGTACTATTAATAGCAGCTACTCATATACGTAGCCACCGGGCGAGCACGAAGAACATGAAAAAACTCTACTTTGCGTTGCAAGGAACGGCAGGTTCGTGGGATGCGTTTTAAACTTGATTTTAGTATATACCTGTTTTTGGCCCCGAACGGACCAGGTGTACCTGTTTTTGGCCGCTGCCCTTTGTTTAGTAGGGTGTGCTGTGGGATGCTCTCGGGTACTCGGGTACCAAACCCGTTCGTTTTAGTCATACCCGGGTATGCACCCGGGTACCCCTAGAGTATACGAACGTACCCTACTAAAAAGACCCACCCTTGCATTTTTTCCTCCGAAGCACGACGGACGCGACGATAACCTGGTTGGTTTGTTCTAGGCTGCCAGTTTACACGGTCGCCTAAAACAGAGAGCATGGCTTACTGCCTGCCTTACGTTTGATCTGGGTGAAGCGAGCCGGAGATCTGAAGCCGAAAATCCCCGTTAATAGTTTTTCGTGCTTACTGACAGGCTGGTATAGGCAAAAAACTTATTTTTGCGTCCACCGAGAATGCCGCATGCATAGCTACTAGAATGTCACATATTTGGTAGAGCACTGCCAGCAATGAACAGAGGAAGAGAGTGATATCGTGCGTTGTGTATATTTGTTGAGGGCTTAGCCTTGGCGCTAGTGGCGAAACGGCTGCGTCCAAACCAACCATAGGCCTTCAAAAATGTCCAACAATAGTCAGGCATTTCCGTAGGAAGAAAATATTTATTTTCATGTCTGCTTCTGAACGAACCGGTTCCAGATACTCCAAGGCATGTCTGCAAAAAAAGTTCCGGCAAACGTTTGAAAAACTGACTGCCTGTATATTATCAACATTAAGTAAAATGTAATGGTGAAAGTCGATTCCATGCGTACTGTAACCTAGAAAGTCGAAACTTAGAATAAAACTCTCGCTTGTCTTCCACAAAAGCTCAGCCGTTCACGCTTTATGTTTGGAATTAGACCGTGAAGCTTCGCATACACCTTCCGTGCAATTCTACCGAGGGTTTGGCGGAGGGGGTGCAAGTAATGTGTTGATATTTTGCTACAGCCAGTAGATATAACTTAAACAGAAAACATATGTATCTCGTTCATCTATAACTCTGTCAGAGTAGTAAATGTATGGGGTAGGGGTGGATGAAATTACCCGCACTTTTTTAATTACTTGAGGTAGTGTGGTTATGCCATAAGGCTTGGATTGGGTAGGTAATTGGTTAACCTTTTCCTAGTAGGCCAACGGACTAATGCCTTAACAATGAATACATTTCGACAAAAGAGGGAGACGATGTCTGAGGTCCCCGAAAACCCAATATTCAGAATATGACTTCAAATAGCAGGCGAACACAATAAATAAAACTCGCATCCCCTCCATACGTCCCTCGGCATAATAAGGGCACGGAAAATGTGCGTGTAGTTTCAGGGTCTAGCTCAAACGAAACGAGGTGAATCTGATGTCAAAAGTATTCCTACCGGAACCCCTGAACTAGCTACTACAGTACCGCAAACCATATATATTTTTACGTTCGTTACTCGTACAATTTCAAACTATCCACCAGCACGAGCTCCTAGCGGAACCTGCCCCAATCGTTAGGCATAGCACGCCCCTCACTTTGAGCTCCTTCGTAAGGCGGCCAACGAGGGTGTCCCGGCTGACGAGCCGGCCCGACTGGCGGTCGATCCTTGCTTGCTGGCTTTTGGCCAGCCCGTCTTGAATGGCACCCTTCCGCCGAGACTCCTTGAGGCGCATGATGGCGAGAGCAAGTTTGTCGCGCAGACAAGCCTTGTCGGCCTCCAACACCGCAAGCTCATCAACGGACATCTCGACAAACTGGTGTTGCTGTTTATGTTGTTGCAGTGACGCAATGAAGTATATAGGAAATAGTGGGTTGCCTTAAAATACGGTTCACACCCGAGTGAGCAAACAACATAAAAATACGTTTCAGCATATCAGACACCGTACGCGACAGTTGCAGTGACGCAGCATGCGTACTTCCAGTAACAGTCCCTGGAGGAGGATGGGCGAGAAGTTGCTTAGAGTTATCGCCTGAGTAGGCAAACAGCAGCAGTAGTATGTGTGTTTGAGCGATACAGTATATGCGGCTTTTAGACCCGTACCCACGGTTGGAGAGACAACATACTTGGAATTAGTGTGAAAGTTTACCTTCTTGCAGGGATGAAAAGATTTTCGACCTCAGGAGTCAATCGTAGTGTTGGTCTCGACTTTCGCACCAGGCATAACAAAACAAATTTCTATTTTTTATAGTAACTTATCAAGACAAGGTTTTATTACAATGTTAGTCTAAGCATATTCCTACCGGTTACATCACGCCACCCTCACATGCTTGGCGTCCTTCTCCTCTCCCAGTGCGTCGGCTGTAGGGGCGGTGCTTTCCTCCTCTAGGCCGGGATCGGGTAGTCTGCTGCAGTGCGGGGGAAGGGGGGTGGCAGCGCAGAGAGGTCAAGTCCGCCCTCAACGGACGCGCGTCACGCATATTATCTATACTATTAATCGGCCAGAATGACAGTACATCGCGCCGACTAGCGTAAGGAACTGCTGCAACATGTAGATATGGTATCTGTAACTACGTTTTGTTTGTGGCTTATTTCACATTTACTCGTACGTAGACACTGCGTGACACCTCTTACTAATAAACAAATATACAACCCTAGACGATAGGGATCGTTGGGGTACAAATACCAGTACGTAACGGTCCTTACATTACGCCCAGGGTGGTACCTGGTATTACTATAACAGGATCATAAGACAGGGCAGCACAGCACAGTACGCATCGAATATCCTCGTGGGTGGTATAAAAACACGATACAGCAGCAGTGCTGGTATGTGATATGCCCTGGGGTGGCGGTGTGTTTGTGAGTGCTTCTGGGGAAGGCACAGACGCCATTTATGCTTATGCTGTTGTACGTCGTAGGCAGTTTATTCCAGCTTCCAACGATCGACGTAAACCAACATCATCACATACACACGTCTACTAAGTACACTAGGTAGTCTGTCTGTCGTTGAGGATTAGTCGCCGGCCAGCAACGAAATACATACAACAAGGAACGTCCTGCTCAAAAAACTGTAACAACAGTAGGGTTGCCCTGTGCTGCAGCGAGCATAAAATGGAGCAGATAACTTACGGCTTTCTTCATACTCGAGGACATGATGCATGAGGGATGAGAGACGGGCCGGCAATCACTGCTCTTAATAGTCATACATACCGACCGAGAATCGAGTGTGATGCGTACGATACCGGTACACCCAAAACAAAATCGATATTGCACGATTTCGCATGTCGATAGTACTGTATTATACGTCGAAGCATTCCGTTCAGCATTAAAAAAACAGTACGGGGATGCCAGAGGGAATGGAGAAAAACAAAACGTTTGATACGATATATCGTCAGATTCGATATATACTACT
>MEHQ01000303.1:6501-28008 GCA_008828725.1 Saccharina japonica | reverse complement strand
GACTTTCATCACGGGGGCGTGTTAGCATATGGACGTTGAGATCCATACGTATTTATTGTGATGTGCAGTCACTACGCACTGATACGAGTATATGAGTATCTTAGTCTAGATATTGGGGTAATTGCAATATGCGGATAGATTACGAGTTTGTCTTACTCGTAGTGCGCCACTGTGTATGTCCCAAGCATCTTCATCAGGAACGATGCTGAGAACGTTGCTAGACGTTACTATAACGTTGAGAGAACATTACAGGGAACGGTACACACTACGGTAGAATGTAACTGTCCGTAGCATGGGCATTGTACCGAGATGATCAGGTGCAGGCACCGCCCACCTCGATCACTCTACTCTACTCTACTCTACTCTCTACTCCTCTCTTCTTCTCTCTTCTTCTCTTCTCTTCTTCCTTTTCCATTGATCCCTGAGTCAATCTTCTTTCCATATGGCCAATAAGCGCCTTTTCAAACCATGACTTTCTTCTTCTTCACAAGTGATCTTTACAGACACTTCGGTGCCACCTCTGCCATCTCTCTCCACAGAGACAAAGCCTCGACACACGCGTCATTATTTCACTACTACTGTACATCCTATTATATGCACCACAGAAACGCGAGTTTGTGATACTGCTGTCGTTTGGAATAGCGCGACGGTGTCAAAGGAAATGTGATCGGCGTCAATCGTCTGTACGCGGGGTCACTGTGCAAGGCCTTTCACTCATCCCACGGTAGGGGCTTCACTAGATTATAGTATAGGCGCCGTATGGTGTGAACGGTTCAGCATCTCAAGAGAGTAACTACCGGTTAGAGTGCTCACTTTGCTCGCGCATTGTTCTTTGTTTTTAGAACTTGCTCCTATATAGTGTACTTATTATAATCAAATGTTGGTTGGGTTGCACGATTAACCTTTGCGAAGGTACGATTCGGGTGCATTCGATGATAATGAGATCCTCACGTGAGGAGCTGAAAAACAAATAAAAGCTAACAACATATTTATAACCACCACCCCTGAAAGGCTTTGCCCCTTGTGTCACGCGACGGGAGGGTTGCACGGCCGTGTCAAGGTATTAGCCAACTCTGGGCGATAGGGTTACATCAACGGTGGATCACGGGAGAACGACCGACACAGCCATATCCATACAATAGCTGTGACAGCGAGAATCACACATCCGCAGCTAGCTGTCGGAGGGTAGCTTCATCATAAATAGTTTATGTGTGTAGACCGACGAGTGACTCGATCCGAAGGGCTTGGAAGGGAAAATTGGTTTACGGAATATCAACCGGCCGACGACGTAGTCATAGCAGCAATACGTCAACCGCAGGCGGCTGCAAAGAGAGCAACGACATATAGGCGACCCGGGTGGAAAGCGAGCTTTCCGTGCTGCGCAAGTACACGACACGTTCACGCTCAATCCAAGTGTAGGGACTGAATGACCTTTGTACTAAGCATCCTGCGGTCCGTGCTGATATTCCATCGTGTAGCGCTGTCCTAACCGGGGCTCGCACTGTGTAGTAAAGCGCCGAGGGAAACAGAACAATATATGGAGGGCTACGTGGCGGTAGTGGGCACACATAGACATTAACTTGTTTAAAAACTAAAAACAATGTCCATCCCATTTATTATCTTCGCCCTTCCTTTCTCTCTCCTTCCTAGTTGTAACTCAGATCCGGGGTCACAAAATAGGCTCTTCTCCATCCTCCCCCACTACGGTGCTTGCCTTGCATTTTTATCGCGGGAAGATTTCAGCACTCTCTTCCCTCGTCGACTTGCGTCGGATTCCGCCTACCCACGCCACGAAGGCGCTCTCAGCAATTGGTTCCTTTATTTTTTCAAATAAAGTCAAAATCTCTCACGACCGTGGGATTCGAACTTGGGTACCAATGATAGTAGCCTTTGAAGCTGACCACTACTCTACCGGGGCGAAGATAATAAATAATCGGACCAAATACTGCAGTTCCTGTTGGTACAACTTAAACCATGGAACAAACACTGTAACACCGTCTTCAAACAGAGAGCGTTCTGACCATCGGCCCCCCTATTGTGTGCTCTTTTAAGAGTAGAACAAAAGCACGCCTCTGATAGGAAACAGCTCAAATCTAACTTGCAGCAGCCCCCCTGCTAGATAGGCGCCACGGAAGTGTGCACTATACAACAAATTACGTCGTCTGAATGTATGCTCTGCTACGTACAGTAAATATGACTATATGCTACAATGGTGGTTGGTTTACCTGTCCGCTTTGCGCGCACAAACTCAAAACCACACTTAAAACGATACGACACGATTCATCAACATCGGCAATCCTCTAATGGCGTATAAACCTTACGCGACGTGTGGGTGTCGTTCACCTCCTTCTTCAAGCACCTTACAACATGCCCGTTCCAACCAACCAAACACTGCCAAATATCCCGGGGATCAAACAAAATAATGGGATATACAACGGCCTGGGAATATATCGGTATTTATTTCCTTTCGCTGACCGTATGTGGCCCCATACTCCACGTTAACATCACGTCCGCGAACACCGTGCCTAGTGCTGGGGGTAGTCTCCCAGACCATCAGTCTCCGAAGCTATGGTCGACCCGATACATATTGTTTTCTCCAATCTTCAATCGATCAGCCCCAACCTTAGTAAATCAGCCGAAAACAATCACCATTCCAAACTCAATCGCAAACTCAATTAACCCCCGCTATAATCCGTCGAGGTGTTGAAAGACACTTATCATCAGCAAGTGCCACCCCCGCCCGTACATAGCACGCCCCTAGAATACGGCCAAGATGGATTGGCACAAAAATTGACGAAACAAAAAGGTACCACGAACGTCCAAAATCTCAGCTGCTCCCTACAGCAGTCGAGGTGTATCAGGACCGAAATGCCCAAGAACCCCCCACCCCCTCTCTTCTCCTGCTGTGAACCCTCCTCTCCATGCCTGGATAACACCTGTCCTGGTAGCTGCCTGGGTGTGTCGGCACACTACCTGTAACCCCTTGTAAAATTTGCATGCCCGTAGGCATGAGTATCGAGCACATGCCCCCCCGCACGAAAGCAAGGCTTGATAGCGTTGCTGTCGTGACATCACCCGGGCACATCCTATTTCACCTCCTGTGATACGATTCCAGACGCCAAACATATATCACCGGGGGTTGGCATTCGGCGTCACCTTGGCGCACTCTTCACCACTGTCACTAGTACCACTCGCTAGTGCGGGGGTCGTGAGAGTAGTACACCCCAGCACGACGAGAATGGGGGCCGGCAGAGTCTACGTACATCCTGGCAAAGGGTGTAAGGGGAGGCGAACAGGGCGGCGTCGCAGGAAGTCCGGGCAAGGGAAGAAGCAACATATCGTCAATGATTGTTCGAGTAGATATGTTGAATTGTCTCCAGCTTGTCTGCGTTATTTATCGTTCTGTTATTTTACAGTCTTGATGTTGTCTGGTTCGGGTCTTTTCGTTTTCGTAAAGTTGTAATTTTCGTGTGGGTGCAACAGCCTCAGTCCTCGATCGACCACTCGCCGTGTCTACAACAAACCTTGGCACAGATGAACCAGTCCTGTTCTTACAATGTGCTGAATACCCTTAGGCTATCTTAACCCCTTAAGAACCCGTCCCCCGTTTTGGGGGACAAACAACTTGGAATTAGCGTGGGATAAGTTTTTCAGTCCTGACTGGGTTAAACCATTATGATCGTATCCCCCAGCCTCCGGCACATACATATTATATATAACAAGGTATTCTTTAAACGACACATTGAAAACCAGGAAGGTGTACACACACGTTAGCGTCATGCAGCTGCGCAGTACGGCGCAATGTGCGCTTCGTCTTTCGAAATGTTGGGCAACAGCATCCATTTCGATGCTGAACGCCACAGCCCTGGTCTACACGGGGACTCACCTAAGTCGCACCTAGTCCACACTGCCTGCACTATACCGCCTAATTCGCCTTGACAATGGAATAACTGGCTTAAGCTAAGCCAAGAGTAGCATTCTGTCCACTGCCTAATGCTAAGGATATCGATTCCTGCTAGCACCTCTGGGGAATTCGTGTACGTTCTGCCCTCGATTTCTTCATATACGATTGCCACGGGATTCCGAAACATGCATATCTATCGAGTACTCCGTGACACCTCGAACTCAACAATCGAGGTGGTCGCCCCCGGTTTAGCTAACAACCCAACGTTGATAGTAAGCGGTTGCCTTATGCCCTTGGATGGTGTGGTTACGAAGCTGATGGAGGCAAGTGCGTATCGAGTGTTACTCCAATCACAGATTAGTAGTAGAGCGTCGGAGTCTACTCCATGGCGTGGGTTGTTGACGTTGAAAGGACCCTTCTCTGGGAAATGTAAGGTTCACCGTTATGAGCTGCTGGAACCTCATGCCGGGGTTTGTTGAGAGCGAGAACGTGGGCGTGTGCGAGCACCCCAGTGGACACCGTCTTGATGTTTTAGTCGTACGTCAACGACACATTATACGACTCGCCGCTTGAATCTTCGACTCCACAGATCTGCTGAACGCTCTTCTTGAATTATCCAACCATGAAGATGGTACTCTAACATATGGTGACAAGGCCTAAAACTTTTTTTTTTTTTTTTTTTTTACTTTTTTTTGTTTATATATATTAATAGTATATATTTTCTGTCTAGAGCTTTAAATGTATTCTACGGTAGAGGTGCACCTGTATACAGGCCATTTTCTGAGGGTGGTCACTTGAGGACCTCTATACTAATAGCAAGTCAAAAAATGAGTTTGGAGGGAAATAAAAGGGCTACCCGATGAACAACCTTATGGCCTATGCATGAAATTAATCTTATTGCAACACAAAAAATGAAATTCGGACGATTTCGGGTTGAGAAGCCTTTAATAGGTCGGTCAGAAACAAAATCAACCAAAAGGTGTTAGACTGGTGCTACGGTAGAGGTGCACCATGTTTTTTTCTGAGCCCCTCGCTTAAGGAGCGTCATACCTCACCGAAAAAATGATTTTGGAGAAAACTAAAAGTGCTGCCGGATGAGAAATATTCTGACCGAAGTATATTCTGAACAATGATTCGTCACAAAAATGAAAGTCCGACGAAATTGGGTTAAGAAACCCGATCGTTCAGAAAACGATTCATCCAAAAAGTGCTACCTCTACCGTAGCACGCGTCAAAAGTGCTACTTCTATCGTAGCATGTCTATGTATACCTATGACGCGTGCTACGACGTACGATAATAGAGGTACTGCTGTAGCACCTTTTGGCTGAGTTTTAATTTTCTGAATTTCGGAAGCCCTGAACCCAAACCAGCCGGAGCTGTTCATGACGCATGCTACGATAGACGTGCGCCCTGTTTGTTTTCTGAGATCCTCACTCAAGGAGCTCCATACGTCGCCGAAAAAATGGATTTGGAGAAAACTAAGAGTGCTACCAAATGAACAAGCTCACGACCTGAGTCTCTCGTGAAAAATCGGGAGTCAACCAAATGGAACTACGTGATCGTAGGGATGTGGTTCCACTTGTAGAAACCGAAACTACTGGGTCATGGTGTAGCACACGAGATCATTCTCTTCAAAGGCGACCAAAAGCCAATCCATCGAGACTTTTGATAAACAATTCTGAGCATAATGGCGTTTGTAGTTTTCAACGGCCGGGATCGCCACCGCGCTGAGTATGCACTCAGCACGGGGGTGATTTATCCCGGGCGAGGCCCTCCTGCTTCGGGGCAGGAGGCCTCAACTAATCCAGTACTTACTTTAAATGATCGTTGAAAGCGTACAAGAATACTACAGAAAAATATTGCAACACAAGGGAGAAAGTCCAACGAGTTTGGATTGAGGAGCCCGATCACTAAGAACACGTTTCCGCCCAAACGTACTACTTCTATCGTAGCACGCGTCTCATATTATCTTCGCGATGTCAAGGTTTGGGATGTCTATATATAGAGCATTGGAGTTTTCATCGAGTTTACCTTTCATATTTATTAATATCAGGTTTTGGGTGGGGAGTACAGCAGTCGCTCGTGTTCAGGAGCCTCAGAAACAATCATGGTGCACCTGCATGCAGGCTACCGTAGCACGTGTCCTATCGCACCATCTTACTGGTAGCATGTTTCAGATCGTACCTAGTCCATGATGCACGGCGCCACCGGGGTGTCGCTGCAGAAAATTCCACTCTCTTCGATTTTGCCGGTGCAGCAGGCGTCCTTACAAAACAGAGTAGGTAGGGGCGAGGGATGGACTTTGTTTTGTCAAAACCGGCCAATGTTGGGAACCGAACAGTACACGTCTTCCCACCAGATGACGCGGGTTATATATGGGGTAGAGGGAAACGCCTCATTGTTTCTGATGGTTCGCATATGACGTGTTTTACACGCCACCCTACAACCGACATGAAGTAAAAATGCAATCTAGGCCCGGTACATAGATACTGTAGTTCCATGAGTTAGTTATTAAAACAGAAAAGTATGAGTAAAGTACACATTGGATCCAGAGATACAATGGCTGGGTAGGTCGCCTGATCATTGTTTTTAGAAGCCCCGTCAGTGAGGAGTATTTTGGGCTTAATCAACCGTGCAACGCCCATCGCAGGAGGGTTCCACTGTAGATGCTCGGCTACCCACGAGTGCGTGCGAGACACCACCCCCCCCCCCGTTTGCGAGGTGGATACACTCAATCTGTATGCTTCGGGACAATTTCCCAAAGAAGGACGAATGAGTGCTGCGGTATGCTACGAGGGGTATACGAATCTTGTTTTAGGCTCTTCACACGTGCAGGGCTCTGTTTCCACACAAAACATATATAATGTAGACGGGAAACTAAATGCTAGTTACTGAATAAACATCATGGCCTAATGCTGTTAACCTCAAGTGACGTTCTAACGACAGTGAGCAGTTCCTCGGGCGAAGGATCCCGGCAATCGAAATAGTTGGTCAAAATGTTGCTACACTTATGTTAGTACGAGGCGAAGTTCAGAGGCGACACCATGTACCGACGCACCCTGCCACCGGGCCGCGTCGCGCAGCCGCTTCCTCCGCACGTTCCGCACTTCGCCGCGCAGCAAAAGCCATCTTGCTCCACGCCGGGCACACCGTTGCTGCAAACCTCCGGAACTAATGTTGGTTTAATCGACGGTTCAGCAAGACCAGAACGACAGCAGGCGGAGGTCGGGAGTCACGAACGTCAAGTCGGGAATGGCACGGACGAGTGCGCAACAGAAACAACCGGGCGTCTGGGATGTCAGCTCTCCGCCTCCAAACAGAACAAGGGCCGCCATCTTCATGCTTGCCAAACGACCTGCGATCACTTCCCACGTAGAACTCTCGCGTGCGCGTGTTGCAACTGAATACTTTGCCTAAGATAAACTTTGTATATTGTACACTCCCAACTACCTCTCTACCATCAGTTAGGGTAGATTGGGTATATGTATGCACTGTAGATATCCAGCGAAGCCTGCAAATGGTGGGAACTGTAGTTAATTTACCTCTCGGTGGTGCCTCAGTCCTGGAATTCGTATCTACACCACCGGGAGAGCAATGGCCACCGTTACGAGCTGTTACCATAAAGTTCAGGACACAATTGACGTCCTGCTTCTTGGAACTACTGAAGTGGGAAGGCACGCTGCCGCAAATAACAGAGAACTGTGAGCAATGAACTGCCCATGTGGAAAAACATCAGAATACCCAGGATGATTGTAGACGAAATAATGAGGTAGTGAGGACCTGTCTTCGTGGAGGTTTACACGACGTACCTTCGTCGTCGACCAGGCAGGGGGCCTCCATGGTTTCGCTGCAAACCTTGCCACTAGCCCTGATGGTTTGCGCGCAGCAGTTGTGCTGTGGACCGGGAAAGAGGGGAGGAACATGTTCGTCAGGAACTCGAAACTTGCGCTTGTTCAACACTGTGGTTAAGGAGCATTGCGTATGAGACAAATGTGTTGGCAGTGGTGCTGGTGCTGATGGGAAAACGATTTTCCACATCGGCTAACTTCCCGGAAAGCTAAACTGTGGTCGCGAACGAGGCTAGGAAACAATCCCACACCGGACGTCAGCATACAACGCCAATGGTTTGTTTCGGGTACGTATCTTCGTCTCGTACACAATGTGGGTCGTCCACAGTGCCGAATGGATGCGAAGCTTTTGTACTGTTGAACAAACCCGGCGATGTAGGAGGGCTGGTCTATGTGCGTGTTCCTGCAAGACGCCAGCCGTGCATTTGGTTGGGTGGCTGCGAGACATCTCCAATTTTCGAGGCCGGGAGAAAAACTGATTTGTACCTGGTATGCGTTTGATAGAGGTGCGTTACAACAGAGGATAATACACGAAAACGGCCGGCACCTACCTCGCCGTTGGGGATGTCGGCGCATCCTTGTCCTCCGCATGTCCCGCAAAAGGCCGCGCAGCAGACGGAGCTCAATTGCACACCAGGCAAACCGTTGCTGCACGTAGGTTCTGGTGGTACTTCTGTTGGGATGTTTCGGAGGGCAATGACATCGAAACGACATAATATCAGCAGACGAACATAAAACCGGTCGGGGCACGAGCGAGCGCGAAACCTACACATGCAACCGTAGGGGTGGGACATAGACTGCTCACATCAAGTGCACTATACTGCACCCGAAAGGCCGACGTCGGGAAAAGTGCAAACTCGACGTATGGAGCTCCTTAAGTTAGGAGCCCAGATAAAAATGGTGCACCTCTATCGTAGCATGCGTCGGAAGCGCCATGGTGTTACTATACTACCCAGCGTGTCCATCAATATCCTTGTCCCGTTTTACGTACAAAACCACTCGCTAGCACTCACAGAGCATTTAAGTATGTACGTTGATTCACACAACATAGAAATGCGTGTAATCCCAACCATGGGGGGTGGTCAAGATAGGCGCAAACCCAAACTATGGGGTAGTCAATCCTGGTCTAGCTAGAACGTCCACAAGACGCACCTTCGTCGTCGATGATGCACGGCGCCGCCATTGTGTCACTGCACATCTCGCCACTGTCACTGATTCGGCCTGTGCAACAGGCGTTCTGTCGACAGTGGAAGGGGCGAGGTATGCTTTCGTCAGACCAGCCGTGGACTGGTGCTAAGATAGGGCGGGTACCCACATTTTCACTGCCGGATTTTGGCCACTCGGACGAGTAGCTCCGAATCTACAGTAACTGAAAATTGGACCTAAATATAGTTTGTTGGAATTGCGTGACAAAACCTCCATTTTCGGCGCGTATAGAACAACAACAAAACCAAAAAAAAGGTAATATGAGTACAACGCAGTAAAGCAGTCACTCGGCCGAGTGGCTCTGTGCAGGTGAAACACAAGCATCTATACATGACCCCCCTACCGTCGCACCAGTCCGTGGTTAAGTCATAAACGGCTATCACCTTCCTGGCGTATGCTAGCCTCCCCCCCCCCCGATTTTGAAGTCGGGGGGTTCAAGCTCCATGCTTCGTCAGGGACAAGTGATATATATATATACGTTTGCCTGTCATACGCTGGTCGACGAATACACTGGTGTGCGCCCCCCCACCCGGCCCGTTTTGAACGTTGGGGGACTCAAGCTGAATTCTCGGTCGAAAGCGCGTGACTGAACATGAGAGCGAGCAAGAACTTGTCAACCAGACACCAACTAACCTCTCCGCCGGTTTGTCGGGCGCAATCGTGTCCTCCGCATGTCTCGCAGTCGGCATCGCAGCATATGTCTCCGTTTTGGACTCCCGCAAGGCCGTTACTGCATTGGCCTTCAGCACAACAGGAAGATACATTGCCGAGTGCGTGGCGGGAAGAAAAAATCGGCTTAGGAACTTGAGCTGCGTTAATCTAACGACGAATACAGCATCAGACACGCGAAGCAACTGCTGTGAAACTGCTGCGTTAGCGCCCAAATAGTTAGGAAACAGTCTTCGAGCCCTTCCCTACTGCTCAACGCGTACTCCTCGTGTAAATTAAATCGGTAGAGGTAGACCTCCAACCACCGGCTAACACTGTGGACGGTGCTAATTGGTTCCCGCCCACCGGTAGCTCCGTTCGGAAAATAATTTACCTTCGCCAGAATTCACCGCAGGGGGCCCAGCGATGATCTTTCTACGCAATGCCCAACCGGCAGCGCCACGGTGTTAGTGACCAGCGTGTCCATCGACATCTTTGTCCCGCCTTACGTACAATACCACTCGCTAGCACTCACAGAGCATTCAGGTGTGTACGTTGCTTAACAGAACAGAGAAATGCGTGTAATCCCAGCCATGGGGGATGGTCAAGATAGGCGCAACCCCAGACTATGGGGTAGTCAATCCTGGTCTAGCTAGAACGTCCACAAGACGCACCTTCATCGTCGATGATGCACGGTGCCGCCATTGTGTCACTGCACATCTCGCCACTGTCACTGATTCGGCCTGTGCAGCAGGCGTCCTGTCGACAGGGGAAGGGGCGAGGTATGATTTCGTCAGACCAGCTGCGGTTAGAGAAAAAGCGGTAATCACCTTCCTGGCATGTGCTAGCCTCCCCCTCCCCTCGGTTTTAAAGTCGGGGGATTCAAGCTTTATGCTTCGTCAAGGACTAGTGATATACGTATACGTTTGCTTGTCATACGCTAGTCGAGCACTACACTGATGTGCGACCCCTACCGGCCCCGTTTTGGAGGTTGCGGGACTCAAGCTGAATTCTCGGTCGGAAGCGCGTGACTGAACATGAGAGCGAGCAAGAATTTGTCAACCAGACACCAACTAACCGCTCCGCCGGTTTGTCGGCGGCAATCGTGTCCTCCGCATGTCCCGCAGTCGGCCTCGCAGCAGATGTCTTCGTTTTGGACTCCCGCAAGGCCGTTACTGCATTGGCCTTCAGCACAGCAGGAAGATACATCGCAGAGAGCGTGGGGGGGCGTATAATCCGGGTTAGGAACTTGAGCGGCGTTAACCTAATGACGAATACAGCATCAGACACGCGAAGCAACTGCTGTGAAACTACTGGGTTAGGGACCATACACCTAGTATAAGGACTGTGTTGCAGCAAGAAGTTGAGGAGCACGCGCGCACCATGACACTACTGGCACGGCGGAACGCTAACCCAATAGGGCGAGTGACACCGTCGCCTTTCTCGTTATGTTACGTCGCGTCACCTGGGCCTTAACGCGAGCGCGCCTGGATCAAAACCAGGGTTCACGCGAAGTACACATCAGAGACATGTATTATCGATGCCTGTTGGTTGTCGTGTCGATTTCAAGAGCCGGTGGCCCGTGGCGCTAGAATGTGTGTTGAAGTCCCGATACAGTAGTCCCACTACACCAGAGTACCCCTCAAGGGCAAGCTATTACGTTATACCATACCTGGTACGGAATATATCATGTATATAAGCGTTCGTTTCGCCAGAGTTAAATTATACGTGTACGAACTCAAATATGTTCGAAATATGTAGGAAATTATAAAAAAAAACTGGCCAACAACTGATACGTAAACTGGGACATATCGGAGGGCAACTTTGCCGGGTATGTTGCTTAGTCTCTCTTTTCGTTGTTTACCCGTACTATAACCACCTTCCCAGCAGTCATTTTCCAACCCTAGAAGCTATTTCATCTACAGTATCAACATAGACAGTTGTCGAGCCATGGCATCTCTAGGTGGCAACTCGCCGGCGAAAACTCCCGACCGAAGCAAATCGACGGCAATGCGCCGAATCCCACGGGGACTTCGCTTTTGAAGCTACGGGTAGCGATGTGAAATATTATCGAAGCTGAGTGCTCACCGCTCGAAATGTGAAGGGACGTGAGGGTCACCAGTCCCAGAAGCACGTATCCGAATCGCATGGTTTCGTCTCAGCACCTAAACGTCACCGGCAGTCTGCAGAGTGTGTGTGTGTGAGAGAGAGAGAGAGAGAGAGAGAGAGAGAGAGAGGACCAGCATCGCACAACAGTGAAGGGGAAAGGTCGGACAGATATTCCGTTACATGTAACTCCTCGAACACGGTAAAAGGCCCGCGCACTGAATGGACTTCGTCAGATGCGCGATGACAGCCAGCGTTGGTTCCGAGCATCGCAAACGCAGCAATGATAGCCTCATGATGTATCTCCAATGTCCAGCATAATTAAACCATATTCGACATTGAGCGCACCCTCCATGAATTTTATCAAGCGAGGTCCCAGGGGCATGTCAGCCCCTCATACCCTCAGGACAAGCGAGTACCCACCAGTTTATCGCAGCTTCTACATATAGTGTGTATGGCACGTGATACGTACATTCCGGCATCGCATTGTACTACCCTTGGCACAGGCGAGGAGTCTATAATACCGGCCGCTGAAACCCTCAGGAGTGGATCTTCCGCGAAGTGGCTTAGATAATAAAATGGTACCACAGGTTAAATATTGCGTGTAGTCCCGAGGACGGGCGAGCCCTTGAGACAAGCGAGAACTCTGTGAACCCTCAGACCCTCGTACTGTTGTTGAGGCTACGAGTATACTCTATAGGTTATACAAAACTGGGACGACAGCCAATGTCCCGCAAACTCCAAGTCGTATTCCGATGACCCTTGCATGTAGCAAGTACTACTATAAATACTACTACTACTGTCTGTCGTAGTGCACAAGTACGGCTGCGTACTAACTGGGTCGAGTGTGATCCCAAAGCTTGGGTGCGCCTGTATCCAACAACGGGAAAATACTGCGCCCTGTTGCTGCTCGTATCTCGCCCCCCACCCCCGCCACCGAGGACGCAATGCAGCAACACAAGCACCGAAACTCACGCAGGCTCCGTATGATATTTACAATGTCGTTTATACTCGTACGAGATAGCCGCGAGCTCAGAATTGCGAGCTTACCTGGTGAGCAGGCTGTGCTTCTGCTGTGATCTCTCTCTGTCTGTGCGTGACGATTGTTGCTGACACGATCGAAGAGATGCTTGTCCTCTCGAATGCTTGTTGTGTGCTGCTGCTGCGGCTACTTGTGGCGTTGGTCTGGACTGAACTGATGTGCATGCTAGCACACGCAACAAAACGTGCACATGGTATACAGCAGAATACCAAATATATTATACGAGTACGAGTACATGATGGGTTGAGTCGAATATTCGCAGTGAGAAACAACTGCCCGACACGGCGCTTTTGTGAATCGAATCGATTCAAATTTGTGGGTGGGTAGTTTCATACTTTTGCCTCTTTGTCCTTTTTTAAAATAAATTTACTAAAAAGGCGTCAGCTGCGAGTTCAACCACTTGAATAGTTGATACTCAATTTTCTGAGCTTGAAAATATAAAAATATACCCAATACGTTGGTTTTTTCTTGTTTCGTGTTTTACTTTTTTCTCCCTTTATTCTTTGTTTCCTTTTTTTGTTTCCTTGTTTCCTTCTTCCCTTTCTCCTTTTCCTCTCTCTTTATCTTTCTCTTGCTCTTGCTCTTTCTCTTTCTCTTTCTCTTTCTCTTTGCCTATTTTTTGTTTTATTTTTTCCTTTGAAAGTATGTTGTAACCCATTCAGAACTGAAAAACGTATACCACACTAATTCCAAGTAGTTTCTCCCCAAATTCGTGGGACCAGTTCGTAAGGGGTTACGTTTCTCTCAGCTGAGGTGTACGATGTGCCACAGGAGCAGTTAGTTGAGATGTGCCACGTGCCAGGTATATCGTACTGCTGCTGTGTTATACTTTGTATTTTATGCACTATTGTTTCCCTAAGTTAAGGTATTCTTCCCCTCCTCCAGAGTTTGTTTGGAGCCTCTGTCCTATCGTGTGGCCACGGACTATTTATTTTTTCCGCCAGTCATTAACCCTTTTAGTACTGCACTGCACATAAACATCTATTAGACTCTAATTCCAAGTAATTTTTCCCCAAATCGGGAGTGCAGTCCTGAAGGGGTTAATGTGAGAAGAACAACAACAACATTTTGTTGATCGGATTCAGTTCGACTCGATTTTGTAGGAGACGTGTATTTCGGGTCGTATCGAAAAACCACGTATAAAATAGTAGTACGGTTTTTCAAAGCAGTGCGAGTTTTACATCGCAATATCGCAATAATAATAATAATGCACCACGTCACACGACACGCAACGCCCCGCTGCACAACGCAACGTCCCGCTAACCGCTAATAACTAACCAACGATGAGAAGAGCAGACGAGAGCAAAGACATGCATGCGGAGGGTGTGCGCGCCGCCTCCAGCACTACCACACTGACAACAACAGCGTATTTCGTGGTGATTCATTTTTTTTCCAATTAAAATCATAAATTTCATTATTTAATCTAATTTTATGAAGCCAAGAAATTGAAATAATAGTTAATTTGTACGTATATTTCGTTTTGTTTATTTACGATGATTGGTTCTATATACGAGTATAGTATAGTAAACACTAAAACAAAAAAACAGCTGTGAGCTCAAGGATTTATTCGAAACTCATCTTTGCTAGCTGAGTGTAATACTTCGATCGCGCGTACTTACGGATTTTGTTTATCCTCATGTAGGATGTACATCGCGTATGAGGGGGGCACAATCTGAAGCTGTATATGGAGGATGTATTTACATTGCCCCGGGCCAAGGTATTTACCGACCGGTAATCACCCGAGATCAGTTAGTTACCTACCGGCCTACCGGCAAATGAAAAGGAACCATCCTCGGGGTTTAGACTAAAAAAAAACCATATATATACGTATACGAGCTGGTTCCGGGAAAAAGAGTAATATTCCACTTTCGGGCAATAACAACTGGAACACGTTGACATTTTCAACACTAAATATATCCACATGATCGCATGAACATATATATATATATATGAACATAGGGAACTCATCTCTGAAGAGTTTTTTTTCGTGAGGGTCGTAGTTCGCGAGATATGGACACTGTTCGTATTACCTGCGGAAGCGTTGTTGCATAGGGATTACATAGTTCAATACGTAAACCCATGTAATTACTGCGTAGGCTGTAAATCGGTCAATACGTCGAATAATTCGCCGTTAGACGTGTTGAAATGGTCGCATCAACAGGGGGAAGCCGTCCGTGACACTAGTTTTGTTTAGCGGGCTGGACAACGTTGGTTCAAGAAAGGCCTGCCAAAGTGCTGATCAATGTATCGAACTCCTTGGAAACCCTAGGGAAACTATTTAGTTTCACGGGAATCATTTTTGCACCTTGGTATTTGAGAGTTGGAAAGCGACGCTCGGCACGGTGGTGCTTCATAACAATACCAACCGACCCAAAGCTGTGTTTTTTTAATGCTTTCGTCAGGGAGGCGCCCAAAAAGTCTGAAAAACAAATATGGTAAAATGTACCTGGAGAAATAAGAAAAAGACCAACATTGA
Source organism: Saccharina japonica (assembly GCA_008828725.1). Lineage (NCBI taxonomy): Eukaryota > Phaeophyceae > Laminariales > Laminariaceae > Saccharina > Saccharina japonica. The sequence goes on along the minus strand of MEHQ01000303.1, from coordinate 12,777 downwards.
GTCGTTTTGGATTGTCATGATGCACAACCCTGACAAATTTCGTTTTTCAACTCTCAAAAACCAAGGTGCAAAAGTGCGAAGACTAAATGTTATGGCTCTCGCTGGAACCAGCTCGTACAATAATCCATCCAAGCCTAATACCGATACCTCGATGTTCGGGCTGTGTAGGCGAGTGTGAGGTTGAGGGCATGGGACACCACAGCAGTATCCCTGGCCGGGTTTGCCTGTTAAAAAGGTACTCGTACTCGTTGCTACTCCCGTGTGTTGATTGCTTAATAAATATATAATACCAGCAGCTTTATTCCTTTCCCCACGATGAACGACTGCAAGGCTGAATGAAGGATAGAGTTGCCTCACCTTGGAAACCCCTGATTTCCATCAAAGGTACGCCTTCCAAGTACCACCAACACGATTATTATATCTGTTGCCAGGTATTCACCGGCGCTTCCACGTCATTCCAGCAATATCGTAACACAAACCAACTCTGATGAGCCGTATATATATGCAGAAATATGATACTACATTTATGGAAACCCCGGTTTCACGACCTATGACATTAGTCCAAGATGCGGCTCCTCAAAAGCCACTCTTACACTTCCGAACGGCAACGCTACGAAACCGACCAAGGAACGTCAAAATGAAGAAAGTAGAGCTGCAACCGAAAGTCATGCAGTCCGTTTGCATAAAATTCTCCTGGCCTCGAGACGGGGCTTGTCGGCAGCACTAATCAGGCCGGAAAAGTAAATACTCCCAAAATCCCTGAGGCCCGGTCCAACACATTCAGAACGCGTGTCCTGTGCCACAAACGAGTGGCCCGATTACCCAGAACGGCCCCGGCACTGAGTGGGGGGAAAAATCCGCAGTAAGTATCCCGAAACCTTCCCAAGAAATTTCAGAAAGCGCTGAGGGAATACCGAGAAGAAAAACAGCCCGACCCGAAAGATCGAAACCGTCATCAAAACCAAATACAAGAAACCCCGGCCCCAATCCCCGAAAACAAAACTGAAACATTATCGGGCGCAGCGGCGATTGAAAAAAATCAGGGATCCACGACTGCGCCCCATGGTTCATTTAGGTTACGCCGGCCTCCCCGTGTAAACGTGCTAGCTAAGTGTCCTCGAAGACACCACGGACCTTGTACAGCTCAAGTTGGAGTCCTGTAGCACGCCGGAGGAGATAGAGGAAGCCTTACCAGTCTCGGTTCATCCAAAAATCAAACGAAATATGCTCCGTCTGTCGTTGTAGTCGCGTTGATTTTCCCGCGTCGCCACAAACCGTCGCCGCCTTTGTACCAGAAGTCGACCCCGTTGGGGAGCGCGATGATGCCTGCCGTATCGGCGAGGCCCACCTCCGTGAGGTACACAGCCATAACCAGGAGCCAGGAAACGCTCGCCGTTGCTCCGAGAAAGCTCCCGGTGTGTCGCGCCTATTCGCACCCGGCGGTACAAGTGGTTGGGTTGGCGGTGCTGGTGCGGAGGGTCGGTTCAGTAGCGCAACATTCTGCGGGGGGAGATCTGAAGGGATGTTTCCCGTTCCCAGGAAGGGCGAACGAGTCACGTCCAGGGCGTCTCGCATATCACGGCGATGACGCCACCTGTGCCCTGGACCGACCGATGCCCTTTAATTTTGTCCACTTAGAGTCGTTGAAGAGGAGTGGAGACGTCGTCTTGGGTGACGTGACACGGGGGGGAGTTCGTGGAGGAGTTGTTGAGCACGTTTTGCGTTAAACCCGCTGGCAAATATTTTAACACGTCGCCGCGGTTGTGGGAGTTTGCACACAGCTTGCAGCGTTTTACCGACTCGCGCCGTCGAGAATCTGTGCCGGGCATGTCGAAAGGCACATCCAAGTGAAGGAGTTAAGCACCGAGAGGGGGCCTGTCCGAGTGTCCACAGAGGACCAGTGGTCAATTGCGACGGTTCTGTAGGGGTCCGTCCAGTTGCGCAATAGTTCGGTCTTGAGAACCTTGGCGTCTGTGTCAGTATTTGCGTCCTGGCGAATGGTGGCTGCCGTATTGTACACTCACGCCCAGCCGCCAACGGCGAATTTGGGTACCGGACGCAATGCGTCAGTGAGGACGGAGGTGCACCGGTTCACGTGAGCAACGGTGAGGGCGTGATGTACGCGAATGAAATAATACGCGGGCTGCTTGCGGTCTGTCGCCACGTCCCAGTAGGCGAGGTTGTCGCAGGAAAACATCTCGTGGCCGGCGACTCCAGCGCGCTCGATAATCATGATAGGAAGAAGGCGTGGAAGCCGACCCGTTTGGGCCTCGTTGGGAGACAAACTCGTGGCTGCACTGAACGGACTGTTGTACGCGAGTTCGACGTGGGTGAACTATTCATTTCTCTTGGTTTAGAGCTCGGTGATGACTATCGCCAGCATCTGGGCCATCGTGTGGTTGACGCATTCCCCCAACCTGTTGCCGTTTGGCTGGTAGGAGCTGGTGGCGAGTTTCCGAACCCCGACAAAACGATAAACGATTTGCGAAGGCTTTGAGCAAACCTGAAGGCCGTTGTCCGAACGTTTGCTGCGGAGACACCCCCAGAGGGAAATGCCCCTGTTCATGAGAACGCTAGCCGTTCCTTCAGCGGAACATTCGGTTGAGGTGACTGCGAACATATCGGCGCGGCGACTGAAACGGGCAGCGAAGAGCAACATACAGGTGGTGCCCCGGGGTATGGCCCGTAGAGGGCCGATAATCGACTCTGACATCGATGTCGGGCCCTTCCGGCAGAGGCATCGATATGGCGTGCCACCAGACCATCAGTCGTGAGGTTTGTCGTACTTGGCACTTGAAGCAGTGGTGTAGTAACCACCTGGTGCAGATGCTCATCATGCCGATCAACCTGTAGAAGTGCCCGAGCATGCGTAGGATGCACGCCGTCGGGAAGTGGGACGAAACTTTGAAATGGCCAGCCTGCTTGACCCAGGGGCGCCTGAACAATGGGACAAAACTTAGAAGGGGCTCATTGTTCGATAACATAAACCGTGCGCGCCATCGAGCGCGGCGAATCAGGCGCTAAGGGCGGGGATGGTCGTAGGGAGAGCAGGACTATGCCGTCTTTGGTGCTGTGTCGTTGTCATTTTGCAGCCAGCTCCTGAACCTCTGAGAAGGAAGGGCGCTGGTATGAAGGAACACACGACAACATGTTACCTGGTAAGGCCTCTGGCTGGCCAGGAGTTATGTAGCTCAAGGCGGCGTTGCACGCGGGCTCGACCCGCTGCTCCCGCGCCTAGTCGGTGTGCGAGTAGCGTGCTGCGGAATCACCGAACTGTAGTTCGGCAGCTGCGCCAAAATAACCCAAGTCGATCGTTGTGACGGACGGTACGCCAGTCGGCGTCGGAAGTGTTAAAAAAGGAGTCCATACAGGCTCGGGGCCGTCGCGGTCGGACGAAATGGGTACCGTCGGAACAGACGAGGCGGCAAAAGCAGGGCCATAACGACGGCCGGAGGCGGTCCTGCCCGAGGGATGTGCGGTTGGGTGGTAGTACTCCGGGCGGCGGATCGAAGGGCGCCGCCGGGCCCGAAACCGTAATCAACAGCAACCCGTTCAGTGCCAGTGGCAGCGATTGTTCTTCGACGCGTCCGAGTTGCGATCCTACCCGAGGGCGGCAAAACAGTCAGAGGCGCCGGGTTACCTTGCGGCAAAGGAGGGGACGCGGCTGGATCTGTGATCGTGTCGAAATCGTCTCCTTGTTAAGTGCTCGTCGGGAGAGAAGTCAGTTGGGCGACAGTTGTTATAGCAGGGTTTATGCAGTGCCCTTACCGCTCTCTGAGAGTACGGCTGAAACAGTAGCGAAGTAGGTTTTGGCGGTGGGTGAATTTTTCCTACAGTTAAGGCGGCTATCGAGGGTGGCGATGGAAGCAGATACACGAGCGACCAAAATCATCAAAGGAACAGAAAGGCCGTCAATCCTTATGCGTGGCCCGTGTGCGCAAAAGTCGTGAAAATCCGAAACGGTGAAAGGTATCCCCCCCCCTCCAGATCGCAATATCGAGTCCGGGCCCCAGCTTACCCAAGCCGAAGTAAATAGTTGGTGAAGAACGGGTGACGAGCTCGCAGGCTCGGATGAGAGAGATACCATCGTCATCGGCAGGGGTGGGGCTGTTAGATCCACTGCTGTCGTGTTAAGTGGCAGGCAGTGCCAAGCGGGATATAATGTCCGCATTGGCGCTGCCCTTGCGGTACTCGAGTATGCAGTCGAACACGGTGATTACTCTTGGGAATAGTTTGTGATGAAATTGATTGTGTGTCGTTTCACCTTGTATTTGGCGGTTTTGGTTGGGGCCTCTGCCGTATCTGAAACCGAGGGGAGTTGTTAGTGATGCTGCGGTGATTGATACTGGTGCCCGGAGGTGTTTGGGTGTCATATAGTTTGGCGAAAGGCTACTGTATTGTTGTCCTGTCCCCGATGCCGCATCGACTCAATGACTCGCCTGGGTCTGTTCGGAATGTAATGACACAAGACTCGTATGTACCATTATGTAAGATGAAATCTGTGACGTAATGGTTTGATGCCTGCGCCCAAGGATATGGCTCGTGCATGCGTGTCTCGAGCCGTCTGGTGTCCGCGATACAAGGCTCATGTCCCAAATTATGTTGTCCTCTTTCACGAGGCGTCATGCCACGTAGTGCCCGAAAGGGATGTGTCATCACAGCAGTGTATAATCGAGCTAAGGGTGCTGCTGCTGCTTGTCGATGCTAGAAGAAGGCTTCACATAGTGATCATGACACATATCGTCCCCCCCCCATTGTTTTATACTGGCATGTTTGTGTTGATCACCACGGTTAGTTTCCTGCTCAACTCGTAGGTGGTTTTACCGTGAGCGACCTTCAGAATAAGCCGTGGTCAAAGGTGTCAGAGGAGCGCGATGTGCGTATATCAGTTATCGGGTGGTAGTCATCACACCTGCATGCATATCACTGATAATCGGAGCTTCAATCCAGGCTCTCGCCATATAGCCCAACATGCACGGCACGACACAGACGATTATCATATATCCCAGACCCCTTCACCCCAGCATTCTGTGCGAGGCACACTGTAGGCAAGTGGTTAACAAAAACAATAACCAAAAACGGTTGAAAACCAAGCATAATAGACATTAACAGTTGAACCCGGGACATTTTCTCTCAAAAATGGGTACAATTTGTTTTTGGCCAATCGCATGGCTCGCTGGGCGTGGTTTTTACTTGATTCCAGAATGTACCCGTTTTTGAGTGAAAACCGACCGGGTATACCCGTTTTTGGTTATTTCCCATTATCATATATCTCAGAGCCCTTCACCCCAGCATTCCGTGCTGCGCAAGCGCACGAAACGTTCACGCTCAATCCGAGTATAGGCACTGAATGACCGTTGTACTAAGCAGCCTGCAGTCCTTGATGAGAAGCCATCGTGTAGCACTGTCTTAACCGATGTTCTCACTGTGTAGTAAAGCGCCGAGGGTAACCTAACAGTCTCTGGAGGGCTACGTGGCGGTCGTGGGCACACAAAGACATTAACTAAATAATCGGACAAACTACTGTCCTGTTGGTACAGCTTACACCTTCAAACTAAAACCATAAAACCGTCTTCAAATAGACGTCGTACTGACCATCGGCCCCCCTGTTGTGTACTCTGTACGAGCAGAACAACAGCACGTCTCTGATAGGAAACAGCTCACATCCAACTTTCAGCAGCCCCCCCCCCTGCTGGATAGGCGCCACGGCAGTGTACAATATAACAAATCACTGCAACTGAATACATACTTTACTAACCGTATTCATATATGAATATGTGCTACAGTGGTGGTTCATTTCCCTGCATGCTGTGCGCATATAACCAACACCATAGTTCAAAGCATACGGCACGAATCATCAATAGGGGCATACCCTAATAGCGTATTAACCTTACTCGACGCGTGGGTGCTGTTCAACTCGTTCGTCAATTACCCTACAATTTTCCCGTTGCAGCCAACCGAACACTCCAAAATACCCGGGGAAATATAATAACCCGGCAATCAAAACCAGTTAATGGGATGTACAACGCCCTGGTTGATATATCGGTATTTCCTTTCGCTAACCGTACGCGGCCAATCTCAAACTCCACGTTAGCATCACGTCTGCGAAGACCGTGCTTACTGCTGGGGGTAGTCTCCCAGACTACCAGTCTCCGAAGCTATGGTCGGCAGGATACATGTTGTTTTCTCCAATCTTCAATCGATCACCTCCAGCCTTGAAGCAGTCGAAAACAATCACCGTTCTAAACTCAATCGCAAACTAACCCCCCCCCCCCC
>MEHQ01002524.1:0-37529 GCA_008828725.1 Saccharina japonica | reverse complement strand
ACCAGCACCAGCAGAAGCAGCACCAGCGCCAGCAGCACCAGTGCCAGCAGCACCAGCAGCACCAGCTGCTGCTGCTGCTGCTTAGGTATCGTTCATGTCTCAAACAACAGTGTGCTTCAAACATGAACATACAGCAGCGGCAACAGAAACAGAGCAGCAGCAACAGCAGCAGCAGGCTTCGCAGCAGCACCAGCACCAGCAGCACCAGCAGTAGTAACAGCAGCTGCAGTAGCAAGCAGCAGCAGCAACAGCAGCAGTAAACTTTTTCTTGCATACCAGGTATCATCACCAGAACACGACGAGTATTTTCGGCGCTGATACAGGTTTTTCGCGATTCTCTTGCCTCGGTCGAGCGCCCGGAAGGAACCACGAGTCAGCACGCCACGCCGAAGCCACCAGGAGTAAGCTCGCCGCGAGAGGTCTCATGATGAATGCAGCCCTTGCTCCGAGTTTGTACGTTGTGCCGCCGTTTCTCTGCGTGATTTTGGAGGCATACATATATGGTAAGGCTTTTTTTAGTAGGGGTCTAATAGCATGCTTTTTCGAGTACGTTTGGGATTCGACGTTCGGAGTCAGTGTGCCACGTGATGGTGCGCGCCGGGTGCTGGTTGCCGAGTGCCATGAGATGTATGTCATGTGGTTTGCGTTATGGGCTGTGGTATGTGTACTGCTCAGCACGGTGCCGGGGCTGGGGCTTTGGGGCTTTACGCATATGATACGTAGCCTCTTTATGATCGAACATCTACAGCAGTAGATAGATCGATTGCTGGATATGTGAAGATATCATATGATACGAATGGAAGATTGAAGATTGCCTGCACCTTCAACACGGCCAAGAAGAGAGAAACGGTTGATTGATTCGACCGGCGGTTTATTATGTTACTGTTTCCGGGTGCAACCGACGATCTTACTGGAACTCCCAGTACGACGATCTTATTTACATATGTGAGCAATCGTCAGATCGGGGGATAATTTCGAACCCTCACGCCCTCCTCATAATACCACCAGTAGTACTATTAATACCAGTATGTGATAATAAGGATTACCTTTTTTTTTTTTTTTTTTTTCCCATCCCATTTATTATCTTCGCACTTCCGTCTTTCTCCCTCCCTAGTCGCAACTCAGATCCGGGGTCACAAAGTAGGCTCCTCTCCCTCCTCCCCCACTACGGTTCTTGCCTTGCTTTTTTATCGCGAGAAGAGATCAGCACTTTCTTCCCTCGTCAACTCTCGTCGAATTTTGCTTACCCACGCTATAATATGCGCTCTCGACAGACGGTGTCATTTGAGAATAAAAACCTCCATGGGGAGAATCGAACCCTCGACATCCGGGCCTATAGGCTTCGTGGCTACCAGTTAGACCACCGGGGCGACCGGCTCTCCCTGGGCTGGTTAATCGGTCGATGTTTTACCCCTACGTATGATACGAGTATACGTAGCTCAACAGGTACTGTAGTACCCTCGCGTTTGGCGTCGTCGGCAGGACACGGGTTCCGCAGGTATTGAAACGAAGCGGGTACTCGTAGGTCAGCGAAGTACGGCCGTATACGGTACGTACCGACGTCCCAGAGATCCCGCCGTTCAGAGGGGGGGGGGGGTGTTAGAATAAGGATTACCCTGGGCTGGGTAATCGATCGATCGTTTACCCCTATCATATAGCTCAACAGGTAATACCCCCACAAGTATAACAGTAGTAGATCAAGCAAGAGCAACAACAAGCGGCTCGAACGAAACTAGTCGGAAATGCGCGTGTTGCCATGTTGTCATGCGCGAACCGCTGCTGCTGTGTCGAGGGCGTACGGCGCCCACCGTACCCACCGTCTTGTATGAAAACGCTGAAACATGAAACAAACGTCCCGCACGTATGACACTAACAACAAACGCGCACGCTAACTCGAAGTAGTGCGCTCGAGCGTATCTGATGATCGCCCCCATGATATCGATTGGCTTAGTCGCGTTCACCGTGAAGTCCTTGTCACACTTTTTCTTCCAAGGCCTTCCTACGTCTTTTCCTTGGTAGCTTTTTTTTCTTCCCGTACGAGTACCTATTATTAATAGTAGCAACGGTACCAGGTATGGCATCATCAGGCCAAGAGAGAGCTCGCGTGTGTTCAATATGTATGTATGTAGTCTTCTTCGTGTGGCAGGCATTCTTCCCGCCACATTATTGTAAGACTTTCTTTGCGGGCTGGGTCTTTGGGCTGGGTAATCGATCAATAGTCTGCCCCGATATCATAGCCCACGAGGCAACACCTTTACATTTGGCGTCGTCGAGGACACGAGTTCGAACCTCACTTCTCAAATTATTAATTTAGTAGAAAACGCTTGCGCATGCGTCCCTAAAAACGAAAAACATACAATGTCCCTCTGGTTCCACAGGTATTATTATTGCACCAAAGCGGGTTGGTCCGCGTACGGCCGGACACATTTTTTTTCTGTGCGTTGCGCCAACACTCACTCACTCACTTCACCGTTCTCCTCCACATTTCCATCATCAAAGGGTCTTTGGCATGACCCGACCCCACCAAGGTAAAAAGAAAAAAAAGGCACCTAACAACAACTCGCGCACGCCGCGGTCCTCTGCCACTTCGACGGAGGTAAGTATCCTCCTGCCCCACACACACACATCACGCGATATAAGGAAGAAGCGCAATGAGCGCCCAACCGTTGGAGGTGTCTCTAGTTTAGGAGTAGGACCGGTGCTCCGTCTCGAAAGGGATATGCGCGGTCAATGGTAAAATGACTAAGGCAAAAGCAACACATGAGTGCGCCCCTCCCCTCCCGTCCCTGGTCGGTGAAAACCCGACGTGCTCCGTCCCGGCATCCCGTCCCTGGTCGGTGAAAACCCAGCGTGCTCCGTCCCGGCATTGCAGGGATGCGAGGGTCTATATGGTCATGCGACTACGGCCATGCACGACATGAGTACCTCCCCCCCCCTTCCCTCCCTCCCTCGCTATGGTTACACCTGAAAATACACACGCACCACACCACGCCACAGCATGTCCAGATTATTTACCTTCCCTTCCCCCCTGCCCCGTCCCAATTACGCCTCCGTATGCATGCGGTACCGGCTCCTTAATCTACCCCGTCCCGCCACAACAGTGCTACAACAACACCACCCCCATCTACGCCGGCCTGGGCTTGTACCTCGTCTACTTCCTGTTCTTCGCTGTTTTCTACCGACGCACATACGGCGGTGCTGGTGGTGGAAAGAAGAGTGCTGCGGCTTAGCTTGTTCTTCTTTTTTCACATCTCGCCCGTATTTTTGTCTGGTGACACGGCATGTTGGGGGGTGTTGATGGACGCGGTAGGGTTTCCACAACTTGAAGAGGCTTTCCTATCTATATAGCTCATCGATACGGGCGATGTGAAAAAACACCCCTCGACATCCGTATTTTTTTTTTATCATAGTTTTTTTTTTTATACATGGCGCGTATTTTTGGCTGATGACACGGCATGTTGGGGGGTGTTGATGGACGTGGTAGGGTTTCCACACCTTGAATAGGCTTTAATATTTGTTGTTCATCGATACGGGCGATGTGAAAAAAACACCCCCCAACATACCGTATTTTTGAAGATCTTAGCTTGTTCTTTCACACCACCTTGAATAGGCTTTATTTACTGCTTCCTGGGGTATAGACATTTTCAGGGCAGATAGGTTCCTGACCTGTATGATCTGTATGATCTGTAAGATCTAGCTCATCATGTTGTCGGGTGGGAGCCGTAAGTAGCTCTGCGAGATGTAGGACGTGTTTGGTTGGGTTGGATGTGTACTACTGCTGTACAGATGCTGCACGACGTTTCGTATGGGCAGGTATAAGTTCCAGATGGTCTAGGACGTGTTTCCTGGGTTGGGGCACGCCGTGCTCAGATCTTGCGACAACTTATCATATGAGCAGGTTAAGGTTAAGTTCTACTAGTAGATGATCTAGATAGTGACCTTCTCGGCGTGTGCAAGTTGCTAAACATTCTCCGTGACGGAAGCTGCTGTACTTGTCACGTCTATCTGGTAGGTTACCCGTAACTACTACCTGGTAGGTTGGCCGTAACTACTACCAGTGCCTGGTAGGCTACCCGTAACTTCTACCTGGTAGGTTACCCGTAACTACCCCTCGGTAGGTTACTCGTAACTACTACATGGTAGGTTAGCCGTACGTAACCACTCCCTGGTAGGTTACCCGTATAACTACTACCTGGTCGGTTACCCGTGCCTACTACCTGGTACAGTAGGTTACCCGTATAACTACTACCTGGTCGGTTACCCGTGCCTACTACCTGGTACAGCAGGTTAGCCGTACGTAACTACTACCTGGTAGGTTACCCGCATAACTACNCTGCCTTGCTTTTTATCGCGAGAAGATTTCAGCACTCTCTTCCCTCGTCAACTCTCGTCGAATTTTGCTTACCCACGCTATAATATGCGCTCTCGGCAGACGGTGTCATTTGAGAATAAAAACCTCCATGGGGAGAATCGAACCCTCGACATCCGGGCCTACAGGCTTCGTGGCTACCAGTTAGACCACCGGGGCGACTGGCTTTCACCGGACCACCGCCACCGCCGTTGTTTTTTTTGCAAGTCTCGAGTTTTCTGTTTTTATTTTCCTGTTTTGAGATGAGCAAGCACAAGAGCACAAGTGGGGCCGCACCCGAGCCAGCACATGGTACTGGTATATACCAAGGTATCCGCTGGTACTCGTAGTGTCAGCCGGAAGCTACGGCCGTAATACGGTACCGTATCCGACGTCCAGAGATCCCGCCGTTCAGAGGGGGGCGGGCAGACATAAGGGGTTAGAATAAGGATTACCCTGGGCTGGGTAATCGATCGATCGTTTACCCCTATCATGTAGCTCAACAGGTAATACCCCCACAAGTATAACAGTAGCAGATCAAGCAAGAGCAACAACAAGCGGCTCGAACGAAACTAGTCGGAAATGCGCGTGTTGCCATGTTGTCATGCGCGAACCGCTGCTGCTGTGTCGAGGGCGTACGGTGCCCACCGTACCCACCGTCTTGTATGAAAACGCTGAAACATGAAACAAACGTCCCGCACGTATGACACTAACAACAAACGCGCACGCTAGCTCGAAGTAGTGCGCTCGAGCGTATCTGATGATCGCCCCCATGATATCGATTGGCTTAGTCGCGTTCACCGTGAAGTCCTTGTCACACTTTTTCTTCCAAGGCCTTCCTACGTCTTTTCCTTGGCAGCTTTTTTTTCTTCCCGTACGAGTACCTATTATTAATAGTAGCAACGGTACCAGGTATGGCATCATCAGGCCAAGAGAGAGCTCGCGTGTGTTCAATATGTATGTATGTAGTCTTCTTCGTGTGGCAGGCATTCTTCCCGCCACATTATTGTAAGACTTTCTTTGCGGGCTGGGTCTTTGGGCTGGGTAATCGATCAATAGTCTGCCCCGATATCATAGCCCACGAGGCAACACCTTTACATTTGGCGTCGTCGAGGACACGAGTTCGAATCTCACTTCGCAAATTATTATTTTAGTAGAAAGCGCTTGCGCATGCGTCCCTAAAAACGAAAAACATACAATGTCCCTCTGGTTCCCCAGGTATTATTATTGCACCGAAGCGGGTTGGTTCGCGTACGGCCGGACACATTTTTTTTCTGTGCGTTGCGCCAACACTCACTCACTCACTTCACCGTTCTCCTCCACATTTCCATCATCAAAGGGTCTTTGGCATGACCCGACCCCACCAAGGTAAAAAGAAAAAAAAGGCACCTAACAACAACTCGCGCACGCCGCGGTCCTCTGCCACTTCGACGGAGGTAAGTATCCCCTCCCACACACCACATCACCGAATATAGGAAGAAAGCGCATGAGCGCCCAAGTGTTGGAGGTGTCTCTATTAGGAGTAGGAACGGCGCTCCGTCTCGAAAGGGATGCGTGGTCAATGGTCAAATGACTAAGGCAAGCAACAAATGAGTACGCCCCCCCCCCCCCCCCCCCGACTCGCCCAACACCTCACGGCGCTTCGCGCTCGGTGCTAGCAATGTCTGCCTGGTCGGTGAAAACCCAACGTGCTCCGTCCCGGCATTGTAGGCATGCGAGGGTCTATGGTCATACGAGTACGGCCATGCACGACATGAGTGCACCCCCCCCCCCTTTCCTTACGTCATCGGCCAACACCGTTGCGCAAAACAAATTACAAAATATTCTATAATTTTTCCCTTTTGCCCCCTTTCTTCCCCTTCTTCCCGCCCTTCTTGGCCTTCTTCTTGGCCTTGAGGAACTCCACGCGGTCCCTCCCTCCGCGAAACAACGGGACTGGATTCGTCGTGCGGCCGCCGTTCAACGACAAAACACGCCCGCGCCACCTTCTCCCTCACGATGGCGAGCGTTTCCTCCTCGGCCCATTGCAAGCGCCCGCTGGCGTCCACCCTGTCGAAGTGCTCCTGCAGTATCGCGAGTTCTTCGCGCTCCTCTTCCATCTTCGCCTGGGGGTGGGAGGGCGGGCGGGGAGGACGTGGGCAGGGCTGGGACGGGGGGCGGGGAGGGCATCAGTCATGCATGGCCGATCGTTCTTATGCCCTCGCATCCTTTCAATGCCCCGGGACTGGGCACAAATCGATGATCTGTTCTTGAAGAGGTGCGAAGTGTTGATTGACCCTGGGGTTTCATGCAGAAATTGATGGGGGTTGCATAAAACGATCGGTGCTTCAAAAAGTAATCGGGACGTTTCAAAAGGGGAGAGTGGCGCAAGGGCTCACACGGCGGGTGGCCGAAGAGTTTATTCATCATGTCGGAGCCCCCCCTTATAAAAACAAAAACTTTGTTTTTGCGGGGGTTCAACTCCTGTCGGCATCATGGAATCGTCTTTTTTTTTCTTGGGGAGGTTACGGAAAAAAAATAGGAGATTCACGACCCCTAGGAAACTAAGCTAGCAGTGCGTGGCAAGGGGTTCTACCCTGATAATAGCCGACAGGACGGGTGCTGGATGCCTCAGCGTAAATAAAACGTTGGTCGGAAAAAAAAAACTAACTGTTGGGCACTGCTGTATCATTTACTTGCTCAGTGCGAGCTGAGTTTTCTGCGGTACGAGGTAGCACCTATACGTAGACCAGGTATAAAATGGTCCCTTCAAAGGAATGTTGTAAACGCCCGTACATTCCTGGAGTGCGGTGCGGTGTGAAGAATTATGTCCTGGACATATTTAGCACGTAGAAAGAACGTCTGCTCTTCTTGCATTAGAGTTGGCGCGTTGGGAGCTGGCAAAAACGTGGTATAAAAAAAAAAAATGGAGACAAAAACGAAACGAAACATGGAGGCAGGCAACCCAAAGTTTTTAGACAAAACCAAAAAATCGGGGTTTAAGCCCTGCAGTACGTAGTACGTATCATACAGGGCATGCACCGAGAGCCCGGTGCCCTGTTAACCCCATTAGAGCCTCAGAGAGGGCACACTTGTCGATAAAAAAAGAGGCAAGTACAGAGAAAACAGCCACTGCTGCGCGTGGTTGGGAGATGATAGTCTTCCTATTAATATTTCGATGGACCATAGTAAATGGGACCAAACATTGTTAATTAAAATAGGTGAACATATCTGGTAGGTTTTTGTACGTACTGTATGATTGTATGACAGGTCCTATTTACTACCACTCTGACTCGAAATATAAGATCCATTTCAACTACATGTTAATATAGAAACGGTCCTTATATTACGGGTCAGAGTGGTAGTATTTACTATGCTCCCCCGTAATAGTTGGTGTCCGGGTTACGATGGTTGAAATGCAAAGGGAATAGAACGGCACGGGGCGCGCAATATGATAATCCTGCCCGTACTGCTGCTGCTGCTGCTGCTGCTGCTGCTGCTGGGCGCTCCCGCTGCTTGTGGACGGTTGACAACACCACATGCGTCGTTGCTTTGGTCGCTAATCCCTTACATCCCTTATATCCATTATATCCCGTATATCCCTTATATCCCTTGTATCCCTTATATCCCTTATATCCCTTATATCCCTTATATTCCTTATATCCTTATATCCCTTATATCCCTTATCCCTCATTATATCCCTTATATCCCTCATTATATCTCTTATCCCTCATTATATCCCTTATATCCCTTATATCCCTCATTATATCCCTTATCCCTCATTATATCCCTTATATCCCTTATATCCCTTGTATCCCTTATATCCCTTGTATCCCTTACATCCCTTATATCCCTTATATCCCTTATATCCCTCATTATATCCCTTATATCTCGTGTATCCCTTATATCCATTGTATCCCTTATATCCCTTATATCCCTCATTATATCCCTTATATCCTTTAAAAGGGGTCCGTCTCTTAAAAGGGGTTAATAACTCCCCCCCTGTGGGATAGACACGTACCAAAATATACCCTTCCAGGTTTGCCCCTCGTTTTCTAAACCCTGGGCCTATTCACAGATTTTCCAGTTCAAAACCCTGTAGCAGCCCGTCTCGAAGGATGCACCACGGCCATGCCTAAACCGAGCAATGCCAATGTCCTGAACGACGCCTTGGTACGGTAACGGGTACCTGGTAGGTATTAATACAAAGAATGTATGATAATCCTCGCTTGGGGGGATCTGTCAGTGAATCAACCAACCATGGACTTTGGGGAAACTTGTGAGCTATACTATTAATATTAACAATTATCTCGATACTCGGAGTACTCCGAGTAATTTAGATGTTTTTACTCCGAGCACTGCTTGTACTCGAGTATAAGTACTGCTTATACTCCCAGTACTCGGAGTATTGGGCCTTCAGTACTGCTCATACTCCAAGTACTCCGAGTATTTAGGCCACCAGTACTCTAATACTCTCAGTACTCGGAGTACGAAAAATACTCGATACTCCGAGTATACTCGGAGTATCGAGTATACTCGGAGCATCTGTGTATGGTTGTTGTTCGCCATCCGGCAAATGTGGAGCGTGGGCTTCGATTACGTTGTTATTGTTATGCAGCGTTTGTTGTCGGGCAATGTGCAGGCAGCATGAGCGAAATAACGTTTGATCACTCATAAACATCCCCCGAAAAAAAAGAAAAAAGAGAAAAGCCAGAACCAAAAGGAAACCTATTGGACTGCAGTAGCCTATTGGACCACAGTAGCCTATTGGACTGCAGTAGCCTATCGGACTACAGTATCCTTTTGGACCACAGTAGCTTCAACATTGGTCACTCATAAACATCCCCCCAAAGAAGAAATCAAAGGGAAACCAGAACCAAAAGGAAACCTATTGGACTGCAGTAGTAGCATATTGGACGGCAGTAGCCTATTGAACTAAAGTAGCCTATTGGATTACAGTAGCCTAATGGACTGCAATAGCCTATTGGACTACAGTAACTTCAACATTGACCACTCATTAACACCTCCCGAAAGAAGAAAACAAGGGGAAACCAAAACAAACAGGGAGCCTATATAATACACGAAGTATTACTCTTCTATAGTAGAACACATGCCAGACCCCAAAAAAGATATCCGGTTGCAAGCTACCCTCTCAGTTGTAATGGCTGAGAAAAAGAAGCTCCGACAGTGAAAAATGCCTCCGCTCAAGAGTACAAACCTTTGCCCTCTATACACAACCCAACACAACACAACACGGCTCCTCGAACCATTACCTATATCATACCTGGTACATCGTATATACGTACGAGAGAAAAAAAACGTGCCTTTATGTCGCTTATCTGGGCGGTCTTAGCCGTCATGTCTCGATCGTACTTCCCCACCGCCGCCGCTAGCTCGACCTCCATCTTGGCCTTCTTCTTTCGAGACCCCACCTCCTCCTGCTGGTGCAGCTCCGACGCCTCCCCCGTCTCTTGCGACAGGCGTTCGATGCGCTCGATAAGCGCCCGGCTCTATAGGTCAGGACCATGGTGGTGGCAGGGAGGGGGGGGAGGGGGGCGGGGGAATAACGAGTAGATTTCGCGGAGCAGGGAAGGGAAAAAGGAAAGGAGAAAAAGCGAGCGAAAAGGAAATAGACGCCGGGGGAAAAAAGGGGGGAAGGGAAGGGAAGGGAAGGGGTGAAAAACTTGAAAAAAAAAACGGGGCGAACATGAAATAGACGCCGGGAAAAAAGGGGGGGGGGGGGGGGGGGGGAAAAAGAGCGAACTTTGAGAAGAAAAGGCGTTAGGGCCCGTTTTAACGAAGAAAAAAAAATCAATTTGGAAAAAAATCAAATCAAATCCGCTTTTCATCGGTCAGAACCCGCACCACCACCCAAGATTATACCCCACCATTATTGGGGGGGGGGGGGGGGGGGAAAAAGAGCGAACTTTGAGAAGAAAAGGCGTTAGGGCCCGTTTTAACGAAGAAAAAAAAATCAATTTGGAAAAAAATCAAATCAAATCCGCTTTTCATCGGTCAGAACCCGCACCACCACCCAAGATTATACCCCAAGATCCTAATGTTTGGTGCTGGTGCGTGTGTTGACCAATGAAAAGCGAATTTGAATTTTTATTTTTCCAAATTGAATTTATTTTATACTCGTTAATATGGGCCCTTATACCTCACCTAAAAAGGGAAACCCGACGAATAATCCCACGCGCTACCTGTACGTAGGCATACAAGGCATGTTTTATCGTCAAACACACAAGAGGCTCCAACCATATTTTTGATGTATATACAAGGCGTACCTTAGTGCCAAACACGCACGGGACTCTGTTACATTGTAAGCCCCACACTTGCAACGATAGTAAGTATGCAGGGCAGTGGCTCCAAGGGTATCAATCAAACACAAGTACATTTTTTTTTTTCTTGTCCATCCCATTTATTATCTTCGCACTTCCGTCTTTCTCCCTCCATAGTCGTAACTCAGATCCGGGGTCACAGAATAGGCTCCTCTCCCTCCTCCCCCCCACTACGGTTCTTGCCTTGGTCTTTATCGCGAGAAGATTTCAGCACTTTCTTCCCTCGTCAACTTTCGTCGAATTTTGCTTACCCAAGCTATAATATGCGCTCTCGACAGTCGGTGTCATTTGAGAATAAAAACCTCCATGGGGAGAATCGAACCCTCGACATCCGGCCCTACAGGCTTCGTGGCTACCAGTTAGACCACCGGGGTGTGCTGGATGTCGTGCATGGGACTGGCTCCAAGGGTATCAGGTAAACAAGGCATGTCTTATTTTGTGTCTATCAAAACACACATGGGACTGACCCTCCAACGACATCAGGTATACAAGGCATGCCTTATTTGTCAAACACGCATGAGACTGAAAAAAAACGATATTAGGCACTATTACAGGTGACCACAGTAAACACTAGTAAATAGGACCAAACATTGTTACTAAAAATAGGGAAACATATAGATTTTAGTGTGTGACGTAGGTCCTATTTACATTCTTTTTTTTTCCCATCCCATTTATTATCTTCGCCCTTCCTTTCTCTCTCCTCCCTAGTCGTAACCCAGATCCGGGGTCACAAAGTAGGCTCCTCTCCCTCCTCCCCCACTAGGCGGTTCTTGCCTTGCATTTTTATCGCGAGAAGACTTCAGCCTTTTCTTCCCTCGTCGACTCGCATCGAATTGTGGATGAACCACCGTAATGATAATAGTAGGTCCTCCATTGAGGAGCATACCAATAGTCAGTCATAAATATTATGGCCAAAAAGTACTGTAAGGCCTCCATTCCCTGTCGTGTATAGCACGCGTCTGCCCGCAATCGAAAACGCGCGCGCTGTCTCCGCCCCCCCCCCCCCCCCCCCCCCCCCCCCCGCCCCCTCCCCTCTGTCTGCCTGCTCGGGGAAAGCCCGACGTGCTCCGTCCCGGCATTGTAGGTATGCGAGGGTCTATGGTCATACTATACGACTACGGCCATGCATGAAAATGAAGTACACTCCCCCCCCACTCTCTCCTTCGCGCTTGGTGCTAGCTAGCAGTGTCTGCCTGGTCGGTGAAAACCCGACATGCTCCGTTCCGGCATTGTAGGGATGCGAGGGTCTATGGTCATACGACTACCCCATGCATTTAAAATGTAAGTACACTCCCCCCCCCCCCCCCCCTCCCCCGCACGAAACACGCCACCTTTTTCTCGTGGTCCTCCTTTGCCTTGGCGGTGGCCTCGGCCGCCTTGGTCTTGATCGAGTCCATCTCCACGGCGTTGGAGTGCGTCACTTCCTGCAGCTCCTCCCTGCGCTTCTTTATCGTCGCTCCGAGGGCGCTCACCTCCTGCACCCGGCGCGCGCACCGCAACAAAACATGCATGAATGCATGCGATATTGGAGATGCCCCATGTACCCATCTAGCCCCTTCTTTTTACGGCAAGCGAGTCTATATATATAGGCGCTGTGACATCAGCTATTATGCGAGCTGATGCACATGCTAATCGTCACCCCCTAGATGCGATTTGGAGGCGTTTTTCACAAAGTAGACTTTAAGGACTGCACTCCCGTCGGGAGGACTAACTACTAGGAATTAGAGTCATATACATGCTTCTGTACAGTGCACTATTAAAAGTAGAAGGGTCAAGTAGGGGGGGGGCGGGTTGGACGTGTTTTAGCGCGGAACTGAAGCCGGCAAGGGCGCGGGGGTTTCGAGTTTCGAGGTTTCGGGGTTCGAATTTTCGAGGCATTCTCTCCCCCCCTCCCCCCCCCCTCCTCGGAAGTTTACGGTCTTGCGTATATAGCACCCTCGCTTGTTGCTTTGGCGACGTTTGTGTGTTGGGTACGGTGCGCTCCGTGTATGTGGAGCTCGTAGCTGACTGCTCTGTATGCGATCAATCGTGATTCGTCAGTTTCTGGTCAGCTCTATCCCAGTCGTGGAGATACGACAAGCAAGCTTTCGAAAACAAAAATGAAGAAAAAAAAACCCGAGTTCCTTGGCAGCTCAAGACAGCGAAAGGAGACAGACACTAGCAAAAAAAAAACGCTACTCTCGCAACGCGGATGTGTCGTATAGACGACCGGTAAAGCGCAGCCCGCGTGAAAAATCGCATGCATATACCTATATAGCATACACACATACTTCGAAGTATATATATATGTATATGTATACCTCGTATATGTTAGTCGATCGATCGATTGATAAGACGACGCGTGCCGCCGTGGGGTTTTGCCTTGTAAGGGTAGCGCCAAATTATTATGAGGGTATGACAATCAGTTGGTTTTTAGTATAGTACATCTATAAGGGCCCGTTTTAACGAAGAAAAACAAAATCACTTTGGAAAAAAAAAATCAAATCCGCTTTTCATTGGTCAGAACCCGCACCACCACCCAAGATTATACCCCAAGATCCTAATCTTTGGTGCTGGTGCTTGTGTTGACCAATGAAAAGCGATTTTGAATTTTATTTTTTCCAAATTGAATTTATTATATACTCGTTAATATGGGCCCTAACCCCACCCAAAAAAAATGATTTTGAGAAAAGCAAAAAAAATTGCAACCCAAGGAGCAAATCCCAAAGCCTCGTAGCTACATCACGAAAAATAGTTTTAAACATCCCCTGGGTTAAGGGCCCATCTTAACGAAGACAGCAAAAATTCAATTTGGAAAATAAAATCCTATTTGAATGTGATTTCGCAAAAAAAAACTGGTTTGCGTCCTATGGGGAATAGTGAATTGCTCGTTCAAATATTTATGAAATCGAAAAAACGCAGCATGCGTCACAGCGCCCAGGTGAAAAAAATCGACGAGAGGAGACGAGAGGGAAAGCATGCGTCGACGCGTGCGCGCCGCCGCCAGCATACTTTTGCTTTTGACCGCCCAGGCTAGGAAGCTATCGCTCTCAGGGTCTCCTGGGTGGGCGTAGGGATCCCTGGAACGCCACGGGCGAGACAGGGGCGGCGATGGTGTTATCGAAGTCTTGAGCGTATCATGCTGTTTTTGGGTCGATCGCTCGGTTTTTGATCGGGTTGGAGCATCGAGCTGGTTGAAAAGTTGGGATTGCGACCGCCATGATTGGTTTTGAGGCGCCACCGCCGGGGTACGCTGTGCTATGGTCTATAGGCGTGGGCGCGGCTGTTGTCCCGGTGGCCTCGGGTTGTGGTTCACGTGTTGTCGCCTCGGTCGTGGTCATCGATGCCACCAAGAAATGACCAGATTGTACCGGGGGCGTTTGCCCACCGTGGACATGCCGGTCCAAGTCGGGCCAACTCCTCAATTTGATTTGAATTATTTGGAAAAGAAGGTCCTGGGACCTTCTTGGTTTTTTCGTCCAATTCAAATTGATTAGACCCTAAGATCCTAATCTTTGATGCTGGTGCGTGTGTTGACCAATTAAAAGCGTATTTGAATTTTATTTTTTCCAAATTGAATTTATTTCATACTCGTTAATACGGGCCCTAAGGAGCCCAGCCACACAGTCAGAAAAATGTTTGACCAAAAAAATGCTATATATGTATATATATAAGGCATGCCCTATATAGATCGTAGATAGCACGCTTTTGACCAACTCCGTTCCGCCGCCGCCACCCCGCACTCACCCGTTCTTTCTCGTTCCTTGTGGAGTGCAGCGTCTGCTGCAGCGCGTCTCGCTCGTCCTCGGCCAGCTTCTCGCACTCCGTCAGGTCGTGGAGCAGGTTTTTGTTCGCCGCCTTTGTTTCGGTTTCGGTTGGTGACACATTCAGCGCATACAGCGCATACAGCGCATACAGCGCATACAACGCATACGGCACATACAGCGCATGTGGGCAGGGGGCAGCAGCAGCAATCCACCAACGTGGACAAACGGGGTCACAAACATTAAGACATTTATAAATATACATATAGTCCATACTGGTACCTGGTGTATCCGATCTACGGAGGGAGTTGCTATTGGCAGGGCTGTTCGCGGCTAGTCATGGCCTGACCCACGGATCGGGTCAGGAAGTTGTTCAAAATCTCAAAGGTCGGGTCGGGTTGGGTCAAGAGGTTTTCTAACCTCGCGGGTCGGGTCAGGTCGGGTCAGGAGTTGTTCGAATCTCACGGGTAGGGTCGGGTCGCGTCGGGTCGCGTTGGGTCGGATCGAGGGTTTTTCAAACCTTACGGGTAGAGTCGGATCAAGAGGGGATGATAATCTCACGGGTCGGGTCAGGTCAGGTCATTACCCGCGATAAACGGGTCACTCGCGGGTCGGGCCAGTATGACCCGCGTGTTGTTTTCTACACGCGCAACGCGGGCGGCTGACCCTTAGTTTTGTTGCCGAAATCACACGTGATAAAGTCGCTGGGGGTTGGGACTGGAGTTTTGTCACCTCTCGGGTATCACGTGCCCCGACGACACGCGATGCGTTTTTTCGGCATTTCAAGCTATACCGTATAAATATATAGACGAGTTTCGCCGAAATCCTTGATCTCGCAGCCGTTGTTTTTAGTTTTTTCATAAATACAGCAGGTAATAAGACACATCCAATGGGCGCAGAATCTCCGAACCGGTTTGATCTGAAACCAAGGATAACGAGGCAAGAAAAAATGCAACTCAATGGGTACAAAAAGAAAACCGAACGGTTTTCCCTAAAAACAAGAGGGGGGGGGGGGGAGGGGGGGGGGGCGGCAGACACACCACGCAGAATGGTGGCTATCTTTCTGTAGAAGCATCGCTCGGCTTTTGTTTTTCATTCGATCTTCCCGTTGTTCGAGAAATCCAGTATCATACGTATATATATATGGAAATCCGCCCATTGATGGAGGTTGTCTGTTTGTTATATCTTTCGTGATACAAAAATGCCGGTACGTACGATATAGAAACTCTGTTTCTTTTTTTTTTGCTCTCGCGATTCCTCCTCACCTCTTCCTCGACCGTCGTGCTGAGCCTGCGGTACATTATGCCGGTGAGGTCGCTGAGGTACTGGTTGAAAAGTATCCCGCTCTGCGGCCTCGGGTTATCCCGCTCGAACTCGATCAGCACCTCCATCGCGTTCGTGGACCCCCGGAGAGCTCGACACCACGTCCTAGTCGACTGGTAAATCTGCTCAAGATTGTCGCCACCGCCACCGGCCGGAGAAGAATCTGCCCCCCCCCCCCCTCCTGGCACTCCCCCTACCCCCGACAACGTGTCGTCATGAGTGGCGATTCCGCCTCCAATCCGGTGAATGGATGTTGTTCCAGGATTAGTGTCAGCTGCGCTTCGTTGGGATGCGTCGGTTGCCGGGTGGTTGGTGGCAGCAGCTGGCGGTCGTCTGTTGGGTCCCATCGCTCCGGATTTTATCGCCGCCTGCTCCATGTGCCATTGCGCCTTCGCAAGCGAGTTTTTTTTTCGGGGACGGTGTTTTTTTTTTTCCCGTCGTATATAGTTTCCGGGTGGAACGAGGATGAGGGCGAAAAAAAAAGAGATTGGTAAAAAGGACGTTGCGAGTACGTACGGTAGGTCTGTCTCGTGGGCTATTTGAAGGTTATATATAACCAACGGTGTTGGAAGATCATAAGTTATTCTCCACAAACCAGTGTGTCTAATTAAAACACCCACTGCCCCTCACTTGGTACTCTCGTACAGTATGGGCCCGCTACCAAGAAACGCCTACCAGGGTGGTACTCGTTTTTGAGCAAGCCTTTGAATCTTACGTGACACCAACCTTGAATAGCTTCAAGCATAGGCTACTATATGGGATTTAGTGTAGCGCTCGCAGCTGAGCACGATTTCTTGATTTAAATCCTTAGCGTCCCCAAGGGCGCCTGGAACAGTCTTTTTTCGACGCACCATACTCGAAAAATTGTCAGAATGGAAAACAAACCGGAGCGCTGTGATCACAGGACGGATTTAGAAGAAGGCATTTTTTTTTCATGTTTTTCCCATTTTTAGATAACTTGGTTTTAGAGACCCGTTCTGACCATTTTTCGCGTGTGGTGCCGAAAAAGACTGTTCCGGGTGCCCCTGGCGTCCTCCCAAAAGCGAGCTGTATGTTTTTATACATAAGTTATTTATTATTCGTGGGCCTATACTGTTGTATACATCGTATACCTTGGTAGATATACAAACGATGTCCGGATGAACGGTAGAATTGGTGCTTCACGGCCACAGCGCTGTACGTAGCATGATCATCTACGGCGAGTACGGGGGGCTTGCCTGTAGGCAGCTCTTGATTGGGTTCGCTCCCGCCTCAGCTAGGGCATCGAGGAGGTCCAGCTTAGCGGTGGATGGCACATAGCTCAGACCGTTCAGCTTGTCCAGCGTGTCCTGTTCGCAAAGCAGTGAACGGCTTGCACATCAGGCCTGTAGTCGAAGTGTTGGCATTAGACAGGGGGTTGCATTATATCTCGGTGCCGGGTAACTTGTGCTGACCCTCGGCTATGGCGCTCGGTTCTGTATGGTACTTGACGATGCTACGAACGTGCATATGGCAGTGTACAGCCGATGCGTAGAAATAAATTGATGCTACTCGTAGAGTACTGTAGTAAAACGACAACGTCTGATGGGCACGTCGAGGTGGAAGGTGTGTGTGCCCTTCCCATTCTTGGTACGAAGTAGTATGTCTTGTGGGGGACTATTCGTGATTCGTGATCATCTGGTACCAGATATGCGTTTGGCGCTCCGTACTCGTACTCGTACGTACATATATTAATAGTTGACCTTACGCCGACGGCTCTGATGTTACGCATCTTTCACCATAACGCCGGCGGGTACGGCCACTACAGTACGGCGAGCTAAGTAAACGCTGCTTCGTATATTCGTCGTCCCAATTACCTGGTACATATGTACGACGGAAAGTTACGAAAGGAAGGAGTAGATGTACTGCTGTAGAGACAATAGTACAACCCTCATAGCTCCCGCAGGCACCTCGGGTGCGAGTATGTACAACATCAAGACAAAAAAGTCCTTTAGACTTCAATCACTTCTTGACTTGGCGACAACATCACGACAAAACGACGATAGGAAGTACGAGGTGCCTGGTATCATACACAAACATCTATACGACGTAGTACAACTATTTGCTGAAGGTTGGTGGGCATTTACCTCCATGACGGCGATGACGCGCTGCGCCTCCACGCTCGTGAGTTTATGCATGGCGACGAAGAGGTACCCAGCCGAAGAGCGGAAGGTTAGGCCTGCATCGACGACAGGTCTACCGCCTGGAGCGCCAGAGCTTGACGCGCGGCGACATCAGTTCGTGTTTTTGGAACAGGCTCAGGCTCGTGCGCTCATTGGCCAGGGGAAGCAATTTATGGGGAAAATACCTGTAACTGCCAACATGCTCGTGGACAAAAATGGAACTCCTTATACCTAAATGCGCCGCATTTCGCTCGTCGCTCGCACAAGTACTTGCTGCTTTACGTGCAGGCTCACCGATTAGCACACCCCTGCAGGCCACACCGTGCCGTTGTCAACTGCTGCGAGATAGTCGTGATCACCCTGGGTTTTTATTCTGGTAGATCAAGGCCATGATGGAGTTCTGCAGCACGTCAGCAAGACTTGTACTGTTCTTGGCTGCGCTTTCCCAGATGGCGCCGCCTCCCGCAGGCGCGTTCGTCGTCCCCTTGGCACCTCGCCCAGCAGCTCTCCGCACCGAGGTGATGGTGGTAGCAGACGCTTGGTCGATCGTGTGTTGATGTGTTTATTTCCGAGTTGATGAACAGAGAACAACATCAACATTTGCTTCTGCGTAAGCGTGTAGCAATACATAGTGGAGGCACGATGGTCGTGACATGTACTGCGACATGTACTGCCTTTGCTGCCGTACATGTGTAAGCAGTCTTCGTACCTCACCAGCAGTGCTACTCTTCTTGGCTGTGTAAAAGTTGAGGTTCGAGGTTCGAAACATGGCGCAAGCTCTAAGTTCTGGTTTGGATGACGAACGAACTTATCATAGGAGTATTTGTCAACCTATCTGGTATCTGGTTCACCAGCACCTGGCGCTAAAAAGTACTGGTATTTGTTATCAGTCGACACCGGCTTTCTCCCGAGCGTCTTATGTCCGCCCAATCCCTGACACAGGCGACAATTGTTGTCGAGGTGGCCGTGAATCCCCTGCCGACCTGCTGGGCGTCAGGGTTGGTTGTGGATCATGAAAGCATCTGTCACTGGATCGTGACATACCGTCATCCAACCTGCTCTGCCCGTCGAATAAACATGAACCTGAGCATGAGCATGTGAACATGAGCGGATTCTCTCTCCCCTCGTATTTTTGCGCGAAACTAAGCTCAGCCGCCCCAGACGGCACCCAGGCGGCGCCCGACGGCTCCCTCCCTCCCTCCCTCCAGCAACCGCGCTCGCGTGCGCTCGCGTTTCGGGGACAACCGTATTTTGAATTATTCCTGCAGTGTTGTGTAGAGAGTACGTGCATGTTTGCAGTGCTGTGTACGTACAGTACTCGTAGTATGATACGAGTGTACGCGATTTGAGGAAAATGAGGGTGAGGGTAAAGGGTTCATTTATTTACGAGTGTGTGCACGGTACGAAATACCAAGTATCTGGTACCGATACCTGGTAAGCTTCAGCTGCATTCGCTTGTAACATAAAGGGGGGGTCCGAGATACCGGCCCAGGGACTAGATTTTGTGTTTTTGAGGAAAAAGGTGCGTTCCACACGAACGTTCCTTTCAGTGTTTACAGCTGCCGAATTCCATTCGTGTCTCCTCGAAAATCTCAGGCTCAGATTGTTCTGGGGTGCTTTCTTATGGCATGCCTTTTGAGAGGGCTGGTATAATGCACAGCAGCAGCGCAGCTAAAGATAAACCTTTATACGTACGTAAAGCCGAACGACATGATATCAGGGAGAAAGAGTGGTACTCGTAGATCGCAAGCCAGAAGGCAAGAAATGAAGCCTACGCGAGCGCAAGCAAGCGGAAGCTCAAACGGCTAAAGATGCGGATGGGTACGTAAGTTGCGCGCGTGTGTCCAGCCTGGTCCAGCACGTGTTTTTCATTTTTGTTTTGTTTTGTTTTGTTTCGCATTTCGTACTGCTGACTGTGCATCGCTTTTATTTTCCAGCTTAACTCGTTATTTTCCGAATTACCGGAATACCAGTACCATACTATGAACAGGCCTTTCCCCCCCTTTTTTTTCCCCTTGTAAGACAACCAAGAAAAACAACTTGCGCTTCGCGCTCGCGCGCCTCATGGTATGTTAAGCTTCATCACGGCGTCCATTGCCCCTGGGTCTGCCCCCCCCCATATCATGCTCCGTCTCGAAAGGGATGCGTGGTCAATGGTCAAATTACTAAGGCAAGCAACAAATGAGTACGCCCCCCCCCATATGATCAGGTGCTTCGCGGAGCCGCCCCTATGGCGTCCCTAGCTCTACAGGAGAAATCGACGAGGCGGTGGCCGGGATCGGCGAGGCGCGAAAAGAGGGGGCGACGAATGTCCATGCAAGCGGAAGGTAACATCAAGTGTAAGACGTACCAGATACCAGGTGTATATATATAGTACCTGGTACACGACAATTTTCATTTTCGAGCAGTTTTAAGAGAGTTTTTTTTTTTCCCTTCACTTTTAGCTTGAATGTTTGAACGAAAACTTATACGTATTGGTAAA
Organism: Saccharina japonica; assembly: GCA_008828725.1. Classification (NCBI taxonomy): domain Eukaryota; class Phaeophyceae; order Laminariales; family Laminariaceae; genus Saccharina; species Saccharina japonica. The sequence goes on along the minus strand of MEHQ01002524.1, from coordinate 17,172 downwards.
GAAAACATGTTTTTAGTGCTGAAGTTAGTGTAGTACACACCCTGCCTCAAATAAGAATAAAGTTTTGAGTCTCTGGCCCAGAATATTAGTTTCTTGTAGGTAGGGAATGTAGCATATTATTATGTACGTAACATGTTCCTATGTACTCGCTCTTTGGGCCTCATGTCCCTCCCTGGTTTTTGNCTGTCTGTCTGTCTGTCTGTCTGTCTGTCTGTCTGTCTGTCTGTCTGTCTGTCTGTCTGTCTGTCTGTCTGTCTGTCTGTCTGTCTGTCTGTCTGTCTGTCTGTCTGTCTGTCTGTCTGTCTGTCTGTCTGTCTGTCTGTCTGTCTGTCTGTCTGTCTGTCTGTCTGTCTGTCTGTCTGTCTGTCTGTCTGTCTGTCTGTCTGTCTGTCTGTCTGTCTGTCTGTCTGTCTGTCTGTCTGTCTGTCTGTCTGTCTGTCTGTCTGTCTGTCTGTCTGTCTGTCTGTCTGTCTGTCTGTCTGTCTGTCTGTCTGTCTGTCTGTCTGTCTGTCTGTCTGTCTGTCTGTCTGTCTGTCTGTCTGTCTGTCTGTCTGTCTGTCTGTCTGTCTGTCTGTCTGTCTGTCTGTCTGTCTGTCTGTCTGTCTGTCTGTCTGTCTGTCTGTCTGTCTGTCTGTCTGTCTGTCTGTCTGTCTGTCTGTCTGTCTGTCTGTCTGTCTGTCTGTCTGTCTGTCTGTCTGTCTGTCTGTCTGTCTGTCTGTCTGTCTGTCTGTCTGTCTGTCTGTCTGTCTGTCTGTCTGTCTGTCTGTCTGTCTGTCTGTCTGTCTGTCTGTCTGTCTGTCTGTCTGTCTGTCTGTCTGTCTGTCTGTCTGTCTGTCTGTCTGTCTGTCTGTCTGTCTGTCTGTCTGTCTGTCTGTCTGTCTGTCTGTCTGTCTGTCTGTCTGTCTGTCTGTCTGTCTGTCTGTCTGTCTGTCTGTCTGTCTGTCTGTCTGTCTGTCTGTCTGTCTGTCTGTCTGTCTGTCTGTCTGTCTGTCTGTCTGTCTGTCTGTCTGTCTGTCTGTCTGTCTGTCTGTCTGTCTGTCTGTCTGTCTGTCTGTCTGTCTGTTCCCTCTCTCTTTCATCTGTCTGTCTATCTGTCTGTCTGTCTGTCTGTCTGTCTGTCTGTCTGTCTGTCTGTCTGTCTGTCTGTCTGTCTGTCTGTCTGTCTGCATGTCTGTTTGTCTGTCTGTCTGTCTGTACATCTCTCCGGCTATCTCTCCAAAATCGTGGCAGGCTCTGGTGGACGGTAAAGACGCGGACGTGAACTACCCTTGCTTTCACGGAGGAGAGACGCCGCTCATGGTGGCGTGTACGGAAGGCCACCTAGCGTGAGTTGGAAACCCCTCGATGCCAACCTCCGCTACCCCAGGCGGCACGGCGCGCAGACACAGCTCGAACAACCCTCGATTTTTTTCCTGCCCTTTCTTAACCCCCTAATGGACCGCGGGCCTTTTTTAACACCGCCTCAATATTTGTGTGGTACCGGTTGCGAGACGAAGATGCGTATCGATTTAGGGGAGAGAGAAGCAGCAGCAGTATTAAGACGCGCATCGATTTAGGGGAGAGAGGAGCAACAAGTATAGTGTATGCGACATGGCCCAGCAGTTTCGACACAACAATGATCGATAGTGCTCACAACCTCTTCATTGTAGGTTCGCTCCGAAAATAAGTCCCAGGCGAAAATTGTTGATAGTCCACGTTAACTCATCATGACATCTTCGTTCCGAGAAATCTCCCTGGCGAAAATCGTCGATAGTCAACACTGTTGTATCTCATCATTACATCTTCATTCCGAGAAATTTCCCAGGCGAAACATGTGCTTCGTGAGTTGGACTGGGTCTCGACATAGATCTCGGGCTCGCTCACTTTGCGCGGACTTATGACGCGAGGTCTCGACGTTTCGCTCCGCCCCGCTCCGCCCCGCTCCGCCCCGCCCCGATGGCATGCGATGCGCCGCTCGAGCACACGAGCCAACTGCCCTTCGGGCATCGGGTCATGCATTTATTCTGGGATGACCCTACGCCAGGCACATGCCAGTTTGTTCCGTTTCTTTTCGCCGAGGACCACCAGTCAAATTCAGGGCAGCCAATTTTGTTTTGTAAGCGTCGATTGATGGGTATAAAATGCCGCAAGGGCCCTGATTGAGTCGGCGTTCACGTATTCGCGCACACCCTTTGCCTCTGCGGCTTATTATATCCTGTTCTTGTTTGTTTGTTTTTTATTTTTTGTCTTTCGGTGAATTTTGCTTTCTGTCTGTGTGTGTTTTTTTGTTTGTTTTTGCGCGTGAGGTTAGGGTGGCGGAGTGCCTGGTGAACGCTGGAGCGAACGTGAACGCGATGAACCACCGAAGGGATACCGCGCTCAACCTGGCAGCCTTCTGGGGAAGGGTGAGACTTGTTGCTGGTGCTGTTGGCGTCGGTGTTGGTGGTGTTGGTTGCGTTGGTGGTAGTGGTGGTGATGGTGGTGGTGGTGGTTTTGGTGGTGGTGGTGGTGGTGGTGGTGGTGGTGGTATTGTTGGTGTTGGCGTCGGCGTTGGTGTGGCGGTGATGGTGTTGGCGGTATGTTGTTTCTATTGATGTGATTGATGTTGGTGGCGGCGGCGGCGGCGGCGGCGGCGGTGGTGGTGGTGGTGGCGGTAGTAGTGTTCTTGCTGTCGTTTTTTCGTCGTAGTTGTGGTCGAGGTTGTTTTGGTTTCGCATCTCACCAAAGGCATCTTCGCGTTGGGTCCTGAAACGTGCTGTTGCTGTTGTTGCTGTCGCCGTCTTTTTTTTTCACAGTTTTGTTTTCGAAGACGTACATAAAGCTATGGTCTACGGTAGGCCTTGGGCTGTGTGGTTTTCCATGCCCATGGAAGGCATCGCTACCCCAGGTGTTTTATCCCCGTGTGCCTTCGTTAACCTTGGTGTCCCCAAGATCGACGCACTTGTCGTGGAGCAGCAAACAGTTAAGTCGGCGTGCGTTTCTTATGGTACAGTAGACACAAAAACTCCTCGTCCTACTGTGGGGTTCGCAATTAGTTTTTGCCTCTTGAGGCAATGTTGTGTCACTGGGACCGGTGGAAACAACCACCGGTAACTAGGATACTTTTACTACCAATAGTACGTTTGTTGTATATATGACGTGCGTATTATGGGGGACTATAGTTAATAGGACCTATGCTAGACACAAAAACCTATATATTTACCTATGTTTACGAACACTATTTGGTCCTACGAATTTACTATGTTTCCTCCGTAATAGCACTTATATAGAAAAGTTAGTCGGATTGGACGCAACAAGCTTCTGCAAGCCACGTTTCGGGTGTGAACTCCTTATGTGAGGAAGAGTCTCGGAAAATAAGCCACCACCCCTGCAAGGCAATATGGTGGCATTTATCTATCCGTGCACCTATCGTTGCATAGAGCTAACTTTCGGCATCACCCTCCCTTCCTCTCCCCCCCCTCCTCGAACCAACCGAACGCAGCTGGACTGCCTCAAGTTCCTGCTTTCCCTGCCGGACATCAACACCGAGATCGAGAACATCCAGGGGAAGCGGGCGGGGGAGGGCTTCGAGGAGCTGATGCGGGACGAAAGTAACGACGAGGAGACGCTAGCACTCATGAAGGAGAGTCGCACCAGACAGGGGATCACGCGGTTGTAGCGGCGCGATGTTTTGTGCACATCGCGTTTTTTTTGTAGTTTTTTTAGTCATCGCTGTTCGATTGCTCCGAATCCCCCCCGAAGTGTATTTGGGCGAAAATCGTTTTTACGTTTTTACCCAGATCTACGAAGAGGATCTGAAAAAAAAAGAAGAAAAGAAGACGCAACACTACTGGATGCCGCGTGTGTTGACCTGAGCTTGGGTGGTGCTGACTGCCCTGCAGAGATGTTACTGCTGCTGTCATCCTTGTGCCATCCTTGGGTGCTTTAATTTGGTGTTTTGTTATGTCCCTTCCGGACAGAGTGGATGGCGTGGCCGCGTAGCGTATATAGCGTTGGTTTGAGCTGGGTGGACTGGTCTACTGATGATGCTGTCTTCCAGAAGAGGAGGTGTTAATTAGGGTCCTGAACAACGGAGCAAAGACTTCCGTTATCGTTGGAACACGACCGTTGAAGCCCGTTGCCGTTGAAACATCGCCCGCGGGGATAATGACGCGAAAACAGCCCTCTCCCTCTCGTCGTTCCGAGCACGCGTACGTATAGCAACGGACGGAGACAGGAGAGATGCCCCTCACCAACTGAGGACAAAATCAGCACACAGCAGCACAGCAGTGCTGCTTTCGAGATAAGACAATGGTTACGTACTTTGCACAGATCATCGATTTTCCACTCGATGATCTAGATAGATATTTCAGGGCAGATCTGTACGATCTGTATGATATGTACGATCTGTATGATCTGTATGATCTAGCTCGCGTTGCCGGGTGGGGGCCATGAAATCTGCATTATCTATAGGACATATTTTCAGGGTTGGATCTGTACTACGTAGGCAGATCCTGTCCAGCATCTGATAGCGGCAGGTTAGGATCTACGTAGATGATCTATAGATGGTCTATCTGTAGATGATCTAGATCCTGATTTGCGCGAGGTGTGCAATGGTATGGGCGCGTCGGCACAAAACCCGCAGCATCGCAATGTTAATAGCTCAGATAAGAGCGAGAAGACAAGCGGAGCCGTCGATACACGACTCTTACGCGACCAAAAAGACAACAGACCTGGCCAAAACAAAAACTAGCGACAAGCACGCCACCACACGCCACCACACATGACAGGAAACCCAGCCGTTGTTTTCTGCCAAACAATGCTCTGCCTGGTTGGTGAAAACACGACTTGGTCCATGCCGGCATTGTTGGGATGCGGGGGTCTATACGTAGTCATACGCCAACGGCCATGCATGACATGAGTACAACCCCCCCCTCCCGCACCTCCGGCCCTCCCCCGCTTCCTCGCCACCATGCGACAAAAAACGTTTCAAAACAAACGAGGGTTTTCGTATATTAAGAACCCATGGGAACGAAAACAAAAGTAATCAGGCAGCGGTACATGCTGTAACAGGGCACATTTGTCCTCTTTCCCCCCAAAAAGCAGGCCGAAGATATTGTGCGCCCAATCAGGCCCAATTGATAAATAAATAAAAAAGTTGTGTTATTTGATTTTGTTAAAAAAAAACGAGGTTTGAAATGTGTACCTGGTACACCCAAAAAAAAAAAAACTCTTTAACTGAATACATGGCGTACCGAGCACACATCGAGGCCTCGATAACACCCCCCCCCCCTCCCCTCTCCCCCCCAGACGCCTGCTGCATTATACGCTCTCGTGAAACCCCAACGCTTTTACGGGGATGACGAAAACGCCATCACACTACGGGAAAGGCTTGATCGCCCCCTGGTCCAGCGCTCGATCGATGGCCGTCCTAGCAATCGAGTAAAACAGCAAATCCGCAGCGGCTCGAGGCAAAAACGGCGCCGCGGGCAACAGGACCGCCGCCAGGGCCTCCACCACCCCCCCTCCCCGCTCAAAAACGCCTGCGAACTCCCCCGCTGCCAGGGCCAGGGGCACCTCGCTTTGCCCCAAGGCGGAGGTGAGGGCGAAGGCGGCGACGCAGCCGTCTCCCAAGTGGCCCACAGTGAAACCGTCCATTTGTTGCGGCAGGGCTGCTTTCGTTTTCGTCTGTGTCGCTTGCTGAGCGGTTGGTGTCTCGCGATCGGAACGCACGACGTATCTGATCGATTGACGTTGTTTGGCGACCGCGTGGCCGGGGAGGGTGGGGGGGGGGGGATTTTTAACGGGGTGTGTGTCGTATCAAGTTTTATTGGTTCATTCGTACGTCTTTTTTTTTTTTGGTTGTCGCTGCTGCGCGCGCGTGCATACATGCCGTGCATATATACGTACATTTAAAAGGAGTCAAAACACCAGCAGTAGTAGGGCTTTTTGACGCAGAAACCACTACAGCAGCACGCCTCATCCACAAAAACCCCAAAAACAACAATCAAAACTACACTACTTATACGAACCCTGCTGCTACAAACACAACAGAGCCCCCCAAGAACAAAAAAATAAAACACAGCAGTCATGATTATATACGCAATCATAAGAAAGCACGATCGGTCGCGGTGAATCCCTTGCCTGTAAGTGAGCCCGAACAGCGCCCCCTGCACGAACCCCGCGGCCAGGCCGAACAGAACGGCCGACGCCGCCGGCTCGGGCGTCGCCAGAGCGTCCCTCAGAAACGGAGGCGCCGCGGCCCCAACGCCCACCGCGAGGAGGCGCGAAGCGGCGCCAACACCTCCGCACAGGAAGGCAGCCTTCGCGCTCTCCAGCTTTTGCTTCATCAGGAAGTCGCCGTCGTAGTGGCGTTTTGCCGCTGCTGCTGCTGCTCGTGCCTCTGTGGGGTTGGAGGGTGAGACCTGCGGAGGCGAGGTGAGGGGGGGGGGGCGACGTAAAGCAAGGCAAGGCAGGGCAAGGCGGGGCTGACAACACCATTCGAGACAGAGGCCTGTATGATGACTAGCTGAACAGGGGTCATTGGAAATGCTGGGTAGACGGCAAGGCAAATCAAGGCAAGGCAAGGCAAGGCAAGGCAACAGCAGAATCTCCACATGGGTACTGACTGCTGCTGCTGCTGCTTCTGCTGCTGCTGCTGCTGCTACTGCTGCTGCTGCTGCTGCTGCTGCTGCTGCTGCTGCTGTACGTATATACATGCGCGAACTCGCATGCGACGATCTGCAGTCGTATGATACCCCACGGTTACGCTTCTTGATCCATCATGGCGCCGACTTGACTAGGGGGTTGATGCCAAGAGGGGAAGAAACCCTCGAGAGGGTTCATTTGGTCACCTGTCGCGCCTCGGATGATGACGCAGCGCCCGAGGGAGGGGCGGCAGCAGCAGCAGATCCTCGTTCTTCAGAGGCATCCGCAGCATCTTCCGCTGCCACTGCTAAAAGAGAACCGCCACGCGGTGGCGGCGGTTGCGTCGTCGTTCGATTTATTCGTATTCGTCGTCGTCGTCTTTGGTGGTCTCGTGCTAGGCCGGGTCGTGGTGAGCTTCTGCTCCTGCTGGTGATGCTGGTGCTGCTGGTGCTGGTGCTGCGTGTGTGCAACGCAGAGAGGGTGACCGCAGAGGGCAACGGCGAGGAACTGCTACGATGAGAAGAGCCGATGCCAAGCTTGTCTTGGTGGAGCACGCACACCCGCTGGCGAAAGGAAAGAGCCGACTCGAAGACGAGAGCCGCTGCGACCCATCGCAGAGCCAGCAGCCACCTTGCTCTCGCGTACATAGGTGCTTCGCTCCCTCTCTACCTACTACGAACTACGACTGCTTTCGTAGACACACACATGTTCTTTTTTGCGTTTTGTTTATCGATGGGTTTCCACATACTTTTCAAGCATGTTTGAAACGGGGACAGCACGTAGATCCAAACCCCCGAAAAACACAAAAAGATCGACGCGCATATCTGTGCTCTGTCGCTCTGCTCTGCCTGTCTACTTGAACTCTCCTACAGTACGTCGTAGGCGGAGGGCGAGGCTATGGCGATATGCTGCCTAGAGTAATAAGCTCGGCGAAATCAGTGGGCAGTCCTGGTGCTGCTGCTTCAGATAGCGCACTGCTGCCGACAACACGTTCAAGGATATCAAGGAAAGATGCGGCATGGCGACCTTCTACAACTCCAAACGACGACGACTGCATTGTTGCGTACAGGAGCAAGACTACCGCCGACAGCGACCATCACCAGACCGTCGGCGACGGCAGACGGCACGAGCCAACGCCAGCCATGAAAATGGGCCACCACAGGAGTGATGGTGGTGGTGGTGGTGGTGGTGGTGGTGGTGCCGGCGGAAGTGGAGGACTCGTAGCAGCTTTTCCGCTCAAGAACAACCCGCAGCAGCAGCAGCTACAACAACAGTGTCAACGGCGAAAACACAAGAAAAGGCCGCGGAGGCCTCGGCGGACAGAAGCAGACAACGACATCTTCACAAGCTTCACGCTCAACCGCGACCCCGAGAACTCCAAGTACCTCCCGTACGACGAAGTGGTGTACCCGAAGCTCTTCAACCGCCCGAGGGAAGCGCAGCAGCTGCATCCGCTCAAGACGGTGCCGCCGTCCAAAACCGACTTGAAGAGCAGCGACAGTTCGAGGTCGGGTCTGGTCGCGGCAGCCGAGCTAGACAGCATGTGGGTGGTGGGGTTCGTCGAGAACGCCCGGCGGCACCAGAAAGACCTGCTCTTGCGAGAGCTCCGCGACTTCGTGCGCCTGCCGGGGTCCACCGTCCTGCCGGGCGCGCACGCTGCGCTGGCCACCATCAACCAGATGGAGAAGCCGACGAGCTTCAACTCTTCCAAGGCTAACACTTCTCCTCATAGCGCGTCTGCGGGCGGAAGGGGTATCGGCACCAGAAAAAGCGACGACCCCGACCCCGGTCACGGCCAAGACGACGACTACGAGGACAGAAGGGGAGGAGCCGACAGCGGCGGCGGCGGTGGCGGCGGCGGTGGTGGTGGTGGCAACTCCCGCTTCGACAGCCCAGCGTCCGCGGTGCCGACAGAACCCCCGGGAGGAGGAGGGAAAAGCGCACTGAGCGAGTTGGAGCGGCTGCGGCTCCGCGAGCTGGAGAGGAGACTCTCTCAAGCGTCTCTCGGGGTGACGGACGCGGACGTGCACCGCCGCGCCGGCCTCCGCGCGTACGGAGCGGCCAACCACAAGCTACGCAAGATATTGCGCGGCGCGCGCCCCCCCGCGATGGGACCCGCGGTCAGGAGCCAGGGCTTGGAGGCGGTTTTCAGGCGCAACCGAGAGGAGCTCGCGGCCGCGGTCCGAGTCCAGCGGGCGTACAAGCACCACTACCGGCGGAAGCGGTTCAACCAGCTCATCCGGCAGCTGCGCGGGGTGGTTCGCATCCAGGCCCTCGCGCGCGGCGTCCTCGCGCGGCGGTTTGTCGCCGAGTGGTACGCCCGCCGGAGCGTGATGGTCCTAGCCTGGCAGACGGTCATCCGGCGCATGCTCAGCAACATCAGGTGGAGGCGCCGCCTCGCGAAGGAGCAGTGGGCGGCGTCCAAGCTGCAGGCGGCGGCCAGGGGCCGGGCCGGGCGGGAGAGAGCCCGCCGGCTCAAGGACGACCTCGCCGCTACCCGCATCCAGTGCCTCTGGCGGGGCTCCGTGGACCGCGCGAGGGTCGACCGGCTGTGGCTCGGCACCCTCGCCACCCGAATCCAGGGCCTCGCGCGCATGCTCGTGGCCAAGAGGGTTGTAGGGCGCACGCGGCGCATCCACAACGCGGCGGCGCGGTCGATCCAACGGTGCTTCCGCGGGACCGTCGCGCGCGGGGCGATGGTGAGGCTGATCTGGGAGCGCAGCATGGCGCGCAGGCTGGACTTCCTGAGGGCCCTTGCGGCGGAGGAGGAGTGGGAGCGAGAGAACATGGAGATCACGCAGAGGAGGTCGAGGAGGAAGGGGCTGGAGGAGAAGCTGGAGGCGGCGGTGGCGGTGGAGGCGGCGGCGCACGAGGCGGTTTTCGAACTTGAGGTATATGCAGTTGTTGTTGTTGTTGTTGTCGTTGTTGTTGTTGTTGTTGTTGTTGTTGTTGTTGTTGTTGTTGTTGTTGTTGTTGTTGTTGTTGTTGTTGTTGTTGTTGTTGTTGCTGTATGTTTTGGTGGTGTGGTGTTTGTTGGTGTTGGTGTTGTTGGTGTTGTGTTTGTTGTTGTTGTTGTTGTTTGTTGGTGTGTGGTGGTTGGTGTTGGTGGGTTTTGTGCTTTTTGTTGGTTTTGTTGTTGTGTTGTGTGTTGTTGTTGTTGTGGTGTTGTTGTTGGTGTTGTTGTTTTGTTGTTGTTGTCTGAGTTGGTCGACCTCGCCACCCCCGTTCCCCCCTCCTTCCCAGCAACCTTCAATGGAGCGTCCCTACGACGTTTGTATACAGTTGGAATACGGTTAAACCCTACGGGCTTTACTCTCTATGCTATAAATCTATATATTTAGTTCGTTTATCACATATGCACACCCTTAGGTCTGCGGATATCTCCCGCCTCTGACCGCCTCTCCGCGCGGTTTCTTCGYCTGAGGCGTGCCCCCGGCCTCGCCTGCAACCGCCGGCTTAGCTGATCCGCCCGCTCGGCGCCGTAGGCGCGCGCGAGGCCTCGACGTCGAGATCTACGATGAGATCTCCGAAAAATCGTGCCCTGTGAGCGTTTGGGCACATTGCCCACCGACAACGCCTCATGTCTTCGCGTGGTTTTTTCACGTACGTGTTCTCTGACCTCCGACCCGTGGGGGGGGTCGGCTTCCCGGCCGCCGTCAATCATTGTGGAGGCCTGCGCGGGAGGCTGTGTGCTCAGATCTGAGACGCCCCGAGAACACATACATGCCACCCAGGCTTTGTCGAGACTGCCATCAATATATTTTCGCCGAGAGAGAGCTCCTGAGCCTGCTGCTTACGTACACGATGTACGCATGTATGTATGTAGTCTACAGCAAGTAGCACGTGTGATATGGAGAGTAGCAGCTCATGCACTGTCAATGTTGTTGCGGAGCTCTATGATTTGTACAGCAGCAGCTGTGGTCGCACCTTTTTAGCGGACTACGCGCTGCATGCTGCATGCTGTTGAGGGTTTCAACGTAAAAAAATGGCTGGCAAACGGGGATGGGGAAACACGTTGTTTTTGTCGTTTTTTATCCGTTTTGTTTTTTGTTCTCCTGGCGTATAGGAGGCGCGTAGATGTATACGTGCATCGGGTATATTCGAAAACATTTTATGTATCAGTACTACTACTGCTGTACTACAACAGTCCTACCCACGAGCTGTGAGCAGTTCAAAGTATGTGGGTTGGTATGTATGACCACTATCAAAGATACACGCATGTATCAGTTGCTGTTGCTGTTGTCGCCGTTGTTCGCCTGTTTCGAATTTCGAAGATGTGTAGGTGTGTAGGCCCACACCGTGTACAGCATACAATGCGCATGTGTCAGGTTTGTGACCAAGATACATACGAGCACACACGTATATGAGTACAGCAGCAGCAGTATCACATGTATTACGAGTACGGTTGCCACTCTCCGTGGGCAGTGTGCAGAGCGCTCTCAACTCTTGGCAGTACGTCTGATTTCCATCCTTCGACACAACGCTGCTGCTAACTAACAACGTGCATAACTCTTGGCATTACGTCTGACCCCCGTCCGTCGCTACAATGCTGCTAACATTCCGGTATCACGCAAGGCTGCGAACGGCGGCCGTCCAGGCCGCCGGCGAAGCCCCTTGTAAATATATGATATATTTATAGGTTGGGTTGGCGTCGGTTGGCAACGACGCTGTAAAACACGCCACTCGCTGCGTGAGCTAGACAACCAGGGTGCCGTTTTTTTTTTTGGCGGTCACCAAAGCTGGCGGTCGAGTAGATCATTTGTGCGGGGTGGAGAACCTTTGCTCCGCACAAGGGGAATGGTCGTATCACGTAGTGTTAATATGGTAAGGCATCCGCGAGGCAGTTACATAGTAAAACCCATTGCTGTCTCCGGAAGTGGCCACACCAGAAATTAAATTAACTCATTGAAGCTGTCGTCCATATGCAAGTCCGCCTCAGAGGCGGTTCTTAGCAGGATGCAGCTCACCCTCCATGCGACTCGCCCAATACCTCACGGCGCTTCGCGCTTGGTGCAAGCAATGTCTGCCTGGTTGGTGAAAACCCAACGTGCTCCGTCCCGGCATTGTAGGGATGCGAGGGTCTATGGTCATATGACTACGGCCGTGCACGACATGAGTACACCCCCCCCCACCCACCCTCCCCGCCACCAAAATAATGCCGAACTATTTTTAGAGCAACGTGCAAGAGCTCAAGACGCAGAGGCTGATGCTGAGCCCGCGAGCCCTACAGCAGGGTTGGAAGGAGGAGCTGGACAACAACATCGGCCAGCACCGCGATTGGATCGCGAAAAAAAAACTGGAGGCCGTTTTCGAAGCCAGCTTTCCCGCCAGAAAGCTCGAGGAGGAGGTATGGGGATTGCCCGTTACGTTTTTGATACCATGAATCTTAAGAACGCATGACCCGTTGACACATGATCACTATAATAACACATGACCGTTAGGATATGACCGATTCTAACACATGACCGTTGACACCCCCGGCGGAACGCACGCTACGATAGAGGTGCACCATGTTTTTTTCTGCCTTATTATAAGGTTGGTCACTTGAGGACCGATTCTAACACATGACCGTTGACGCCCCCGGCGGAACGCACGCTACGATAGAGGTGCACCATGTGTTTTTCTGCCTTATAAGGTTGGTCACTTGAGGAGCTCTTCCACATCTCACCCTTCGAAGGCAAACAAAAAGTGCTCGTACGCGTATACGTATATATCAGTCCGGTGAACAATCTCATGGCCTGAGCATGCAAATGAAAAACAAAATTGGAACACAAATAATGAAAGTACGACGGTTTTGGCTTAACCCCTTCTAAGAACGGAAAAAAAACTTATGCCACACTTGTTCCAAGTAGTTTGTCCCCATAAACGTGGGACCGGTTCTTAAGGGGTTAAGAACTGGTCCGACGAATTTGGGGAAAAACTACTTGGAATTAGTGTGAGACATTTTTTTTTCCAGTTCTGAATGGGTTAAGGAGGAGACCCGATCGTTCGGAAAATGCGAGTACATCATACAATCCGTTAGCTCGGATCTTCAAGGCATGATTTTGTCTTAAAATAAATTGTGTACCTGTGGTCCGCAAATCGTAATTGTGGTCCGCGCTCGGAATGTTCTCGCAATTTTCTCGCTAGATGCAAAAGCGGCGCAGCCGCGTTTCACGCCCGTTTCTGGTCCGTTTTGGGTCCGGTTTGGGTTAGGATTAGGGTTAGGGTTAGGGTTAGGGTTAGGGTTAGGGTTGGGGGTTGGGTTGGGTCTACGCCTGTACCTTAATCCCACCAGGAAGTGCTTCCTAGCTCGCAAAGCAATGCGAGAAGTGAACAGCCCGCCCCTAGGAAGATCCGAGCTAACGAATTGTATAAGGGGCTCGAAAATGCTTCAGCCAAAAAGTGCTATTAACACCTCTATCGTAGTGCGCGTCACAGACGCATTCTTTATATACGGTATATAGAGGGGCACCATGTTACAAACTTATTCCTGAGGTTCCTCGCTTGGGGAGCTCAATACTAATAGTAAGTCACTTAACAGAGGCTTGAATAAAATTTGCAACACATCAACCCGTGAAGGCATGCGGCTTATTAGAGGACCGCACTCCCGTTCTGAGAGGAAAACAAAATGTTGCAAGTTTTTGGAGTGTGTACGAAGTGTGTAGGCTGTTTTTCACAGTGCGGCACAAAAGGGTTATACAGTAAGCTGATGAGCTATCCCATTGTATCCGTTGCCTAGGTGTACGTCGGAAAACAAAAATGTTGAAAAAACGATAAGTAAGGCATGTGGCTTATTGGGTGCCGTCGACGCCAAGTGTGATACTATTAGGGTAAGGACACAGCAGAGTATCCCTAGCCAGGTCAGCCTATTGAACAGGTATATACTCGTTGGTACTCACGTGTGTGTGCTGTTTGCTTAGAGATAGAAGAATAGCAGATTTACTCCTTTTCCCACGATGAAAAGACGGAAAGGCTGGAACTGGTGGCTCGGTTGCCTCTCGCCCTGGAAACATCCCTGGTTTCCATCTAAGATACGACGCCTCCCAAGTACTACCAATACGATTCTTATACCTGTTACCAGGTATTCACCGGTGTTTCCACATCATTCCAGCAATACCATAACACTAGCCCACTCTGATGAGAAGCCCCCATTGGTCAGAAACATTAAGTATTTGCTTCGGAAGGGCAAAAAAGTGCTATATACCATATACCACTATCGTATACCACTCTGTCCCGAAAAAAAAACACATTTTTCACATTAATATTAAATTAAAATGTTTCTTATATTTCGGGACAGAGTGACATCCGTTAGGGCCCATCTTAACAAACATCGTTTTTTATTGAAATTGAACTCGTAGCAATTAATCCAATTGAACAGAAATTCGTGAAAAACATGACTTTGGATCCTATCGAGGAATGGTGTATTGCGTTAAAAAAACGAATAACGAAGAAGGGTCAACGAACACCCGTGAGCAACCAACGAGGCAACCTACGGCCTGTGTCCCCCCCGGGGCGCCGCTGCCAGCGGAAAATTACGTCTGCCGGCACCGGCTAGGAGGTTATCACTCTAGGGGTGTCTTGGGTGGGCTGGCACAGCCTCGAAGCCCCGCGCGGGCAGCAGCGACGGGGATACAGCGATCGAACTTCTACGCCAAGTCGCGACCTGGTCGGTGTTCGTGTGGTTTGGGAGGCAAAGAGGGGTGAAAACTTGGGTTTGCGACGGCCTTCATTATTTTTTAGGCGCCGCAAGCGGTCTACCCTATGCTAGGGCTCGTCGGACCTCGCGCTGCGGCTGATCCGGTGGCCGTGCCTCTCGGAAATGGTGGATCTCGCCTCTGAATCAGTCGACGACATGGCTCAAGTTTGCGTGGCTTCCTTCGGTTTCATGGAACACACCACGTCGAGTTGGATGAACTCCCCAATTCAATAAAACGAAAGAGCAAAATAAGTCCCAAAAGATTTCTTGTGGGATTCCGTTTTTTTTTTCTTTTGAAATGGAAATGTCTTGCTGGTTACTCACTTTTCGACTAATCAGATAGATGCAAATCAAATCAAAACAAAAGGAACGAACGAAAAAAAAAAACTCAATTCAACGAAAAACAAATCTTCGTTAATACGGGCCCTTAGACGCGTGCTACGATAGAGATACTCGTATAATAGCACCTTTTTTTTCTTTTCGGATGAAACGTTTTCTGGACGACGGAAAAGGGGCTCTCCTTAACCCAAATTCGTCGATTTTGTTTCATTTTTTTGTGATTGATTGTTTTGTTCATCGGACACGAAGTTTTTTTTTAAGTTTCCTCCAAAAACAGTTTTTTGGGTGACTTGCTAATAGTGTAGATAGAGCTCGTCAAGCAAAAGGAAGGGGAGACCCAGAAAAAAAACAAACATGCTTGCACCTTCTACCGCAGCATTGATTGCGGTCGTTAACGCATGGTGGCCGCAAGAGAGAGAGGTGATGATGCTGCACGGCGCGCACGCAGCAGCAGCAGCAGCAGCAGCAGCAGCAGCAGCGCAATGCAGCTGCACACTCTCTCTCTCGTGTTGTTGACCCCTTGTAAGGGACGACCCCTTTGAAAACCCTCTCAGAACTGCAAAACTTCTATCCCACACTAACTTCAAGTAGTTTGTCCCCAAAATCGAGGAACCGGTTCGTAAGGGGTTATAAGGGATACTAGTATAGCGAAAACCACGATGAAAAACTTTGGCGGTGATGCTGTCAGCCGGTCTACCGAGTGCGTAGGACAATCAATGCTGCGCGCCTCCTCCTTGCATCGCAGCCACTGTAGCTCGGGCACTAACTATTATTGTACATTTTTTTTTTTTTCCATCCCATTTATTATCTTCCCCCTTCCTTTCTCTCTCCTTCCTATTAATAGTCGTAACTCAGATCCGGGGTCACAAAGTAGGCTCCTCTCCCTCCTCCCCCACTACGGTTCTTGCCTTGCATTTTTATCGCGAGAAGATTTCAGCACTTTCTTCCCTCGTCGACTTGCGTCGGATTCCGCCTACCCACGCCACGAAGGCGCTCTCAGCAATTGGTTCCTTTTTATTTCTTTATTTTCAAATAAAGACAAAATATCTCACCACGGTGGGATTCGATCTTGGGTGCCAATGATAGTAGTCTTTGAAGCTGACCACTACTCTACCGGGGCGACCGGCTACCATCCCCCCATGGCGCAGTGGCCATGATATGCTTTTGTTGTTGTTGTTGTTGCTGTAATCATCGCTTTTCATCTCTTCATTTTTTTTTCCTCGTGAAGTCGCCATGATGAGGGGTAGGGCATGCATACCTAAACGGTTGATCACACCCGCTCGCTCTTCTCGTTTTTTTGGATCGCTCCATAATATTGCGGGGGACCATAGGAATAGAAGAATTACTGTAGGACCTATCTACAGTATGTACAGTACACACAAAAACCTGTAAATGACCCGATTTTTAGCAACAATACTTGGTCCTATTTACTAGTATTTACTGTGGTCACCCGAAATAGAATTGGGTCTAAAGGGCCATGTATGCGCGTAACACGTGTGACCGTTAAGCGCATACATGAGCGTTGGCACATACATGACCACTACTAGTTAAAGACAACATGACCGTTGACACGTGACCGTTGTTAGCACATGCATGACCGTTGTATCTCTCTTGGACCTTCAGAGAGAGATACAAATGACGATGAAAAAAAGGGTGACATATTATTATTAGTACAGCGACGGCCACTACTACTGCTGTGCGTCATTGGAGGATGATACGTAAGAAAAACAATTTGTGTCCGAGTTATTTGCAATAATAGTTGCAATTGCAATGCAAGGAGTTGTGCGGCACCGGCGTAGCATGGTCCTAGACGCCCGTACCTCTGGGCCGTCACGCTGCTCGTAGACGGCCGGTTGATGAACGCTAAAAGCGTTTTATCACATTATTATTGTTCTGGTCGCTATCGCTTAAAAGGAGGTTCAAAAGGGCTTGGTTAACAATAATACATGATGGTGATAACACATACATGGCTACTGCTGCTGTGGCCAACATACATGACGTCAACACACCGCCGTTACATACATACAGACATACAGACTGCTTTTGTTGTGTTCCTCTTTTGCAAAAACGAATCAGTTCACTCTACGATGTCGACGGGTAGAAAAGAAGGTTTAATGTGAAGAACACACACACACACATCCATCCATCCACGCTTTTATTTTTGTACACGACCGTGAATGCATGGCCGTTTTGATGACGACACGATGAACCGTTAACACATACACACATGATCGTTAATACATATGATGGTGTGATAAGCTTGCTTAGGCATATAACAAGAGCAGCTTTATTCCTTTTCCCGCGATGAAAGACCGAAAGACAAGGTACTCGGTTTGCCTCGTTCCGTAAACTCCCTGGTTCCCATCTAAGATACGTACGCCTTCCAAGTACTACCAATACGATTATTATACCTGTCACCAGCAAAGATGTCAGGAGACGGTCAGTCAACGGAAAACGGGCATCGGTCAAGCGTGTCGATCCGAGTGTTATACACTAAAACCTAGTATTTTGGCGTCAGTCAAGGATAAAAAAAGACAAATTGCCGTCCG
>MEHQ01000570.1:5860-50540 GCA_008828725.1 Saccharina japonica | reverse complement strand
AGAATGATACGAGTACGTACGTTCCACTCTCGTTGCGACGATAACAATAGCAACAGCACGCTGCAGCAGCAACAACACAGCAACAACAGCCTGCCGTTGTACTCGTACGAGTTCCAACAAGCTCTCTCCATCGAGCTTGCTAACCTCTGCGACGCACTTCTGCGTGCTCGCCGCCGTGCTTTGTTTGGCGGCGGGATTGACATTTTTGCATTTTTTAGTTCTCGTGATTGGTCTACGTCACGATTTTCACGATTTTTTTGTGCTCGTGATTGGTCTAAATCACGATTTTCAGGCCCCACCACTGTTAAATTGCCACTTTTAAATATCGATAACTACAGCGGCCCATATCGAAAATGCCTGCCAATACCTTGGAACATTTTTCCTTTTTTGTTTTCTCGCTTTTTTTCCAGGCAACGCCATTAAAAACAAGGGCCTTTTATGAGCCGCTCGATGTCACTCGATGCCTGGGCCGAGTCAGCTCGATGCTTGGGCTGAGACAGCTCGGCAGCAGTGGGGATAATGCATAAGAGAGCTTCTGTGTTACTGCTGTCTTAAGCCATCACGACGCCTGCCTGTGCCAAATGCGTGTACATCTTCAGAGATCAATCAACACGCTCGTTTGAAGTTACATCGGCTATACGTCGTCGTTTAGCATGGCGCCCGACAATCTAAAATGTCAGGGTGGGAGGATTTCGAGGGAGACATCACGACCGTGGTGTTGCGGTAAACGTTGTATCTTTAACATTCGGTCGATCAACGAATGGGTTTGAAATAGTATATTGAAGGGCTGGCATACAGACCGTGACAGGAAGTACCAGATTTATTCGCCAGGTTTCAATCATAGATTTGCAGTCAGCAGAATCCAAGCATGCCTCATCTCCTTATAGTAGGATTTTCTCTTTCTGTAGTAGGCATGATTTCACTGTTTATTGCGTTGTGTTTCTGAGACAGGTAGCAATAGGCACCACGGTAGACTGTACAGTCCATCGCACCTCAGCATAGAGTAGGCGACCTACAGGGACCTAAAGCAAAGTTCATTCAGCTGAGAACCGCGCATTTTCGATAAATAATTATCTTATTTTTCCAGACGATTGCGTTTGTTCACCGCGATACGCGCGTGGGCAAAATATGTCGTTCCTTAGCACGAAGTGTGCATTCATTCGCAGTTTAATATCTACACAGAATGTGCTCTCCGTGTTTGTAGTTTATCAACCTTCGGGTTATATTTCTGAGTAAAGTATGTTCGGCAGCACTAGCCCTGACTAGAACTCGAATAGTACTCACCGAGAGTCGGTACTTTGATGTCATCTTTACAACAAAGCATATGGTTGGCGTTGCCATTCGTCGAACACCTGGTGAACTGATACAATTTGTTTAGTCGGTGCAGATGACCAACACGAACACGGATTCAACGTAAAGGTTGAACTGCATGCCACATACAGATGCTATGCAACACACAGGTCTGAAGCAGGACATCCACAAAAATGGTAACTTCGAACTGGCTGGTACTACACCGTACAGCCCAGAAACCTGGCATCCGCTTGCAAAGGAGCCTAGCGCCCGCCAGCCTACCTGCAGTGTGACAGTTGTTTGATGCCCAGGGTACACTAATCCGCCAACGCCATTAATAATATTGAGCGTATGTTGTACCAAGTGCACAATGTGCAAGCGCGTACGTCTACGGCAATGTAAACAATATATTTCTGAGGTACGTAGTACTACGGCAGTGAGATCATGGCTGATTTGCATGAAACAATGCCCTAACCAACCTCGTCAAGCCTTTTTGTCGTAAGGTACACTATTCCTACCGAGTATTTTTGACGGACAGAGAGAGGGTTGAGGTGGTTTCCCCGCCCTTCCTCCCTGTCCATGGTGCGGTATCCCGTTCTGCGAAATATCCTGTGCCCTATGTGCTGCCTGTTTTTCCGGTGACCATTTGAACCACATTGCCGGTATAATGTTTACACGGATTTTGGTTAACGCCATGCGCTGGCTACACATCCTTATTATTTAATACGCTTCGGTGACGCCGGTGATGATGATGATGATGATGTCGTTTGGGATCTTCAGAACTATGCCGATTTCGGTATGCCCCGCGGGAGACCGGCTCTACCGCGCGTCACCCGACCCCGATCGGCACCGCACCACCGCCCCGGCCGCCCCACGCGTCGGCCCTCGGCGACCCCGGCGAGAGAACGGGCCCCGGTGCCGACCTCGGCCAGAGGGGATCGGGGGAAGGCGGCCTCCCGGGGACGGAAGAGAATAATACGCTTCGGTGACGCCGGTGATGATGATGATGATGATGTCGTTTGGGATCTTCAGGACTATGCCGGTTTCGGTATGCCCCGCCGGAGACCGGCTCTACCACCCGCCACCCGACCCTGATCGGCGCCGCACCACCGCTCCAGCCGCCCCACGCGTCGGCCCTCGGCGACCCCGGCGGAACGGGCCCCGGTGCCGAACTCGGGCAGAGGAGATCGGGGAAAGGCGGCCTCCCGGGGACGGCTCGCTCCGTCCCCTGGAACGGGGCGGATCCGCGGGAGGGGAGGGGTTCCCAGCGTATTCGGAGGGCTTTGCGGCCCGGGGTCAAAATGTCCACACTAATTGCAAGATAAACACATCTCCATACTAAAATCAAGTCATCTATAGTAAAGTCAAGTATTTTTTTTTTCAAAGAGTCCCCCAGATGTGAAAATATGGATCTCCAAAACTTCGGTCAGAATCGAAATCTACCCGTAACTTCGCGACTTATTTTGCACTAATTTCAAGATAAAAAGGCCAGACGTAAAAAAATCGACCAAAAAAAAAAAAAAAACGGCCACTGCTTGCTGTACGTACAGGGGCTGTGCATCCATGCCGGCGTTTTGTTTACACTGCTGTACGTATAGTTAAATCCACACTAATTTCAATATCATAAAATCTCCATACTAAAATCAAGTCATCCATACTAAAGTCAAGTAATTTCTTTTTCAAAGAGTCCCCCAGATGTGAAAAATTGGATCTCCAGAACTTCGGTCAGAATCGAAATCGACCCGTAATTTCGCGACTTAGCGGCTTTTACACTAATTTCAAGATAAAAAAGGCCAGACGTAAAAAAATCGAAAAAAAAAAAAAAAAAAGGCCACTGCTGTACGTACAAGGGCTGTGCATCCATGCCGGCGTTTTGTTTACACTGCTGTACGTACAAGGGCTGCGCATCCATGCCGGCGTTTTGTGTGTGTCCGCTGTACGTACGTACGAGTCGTACTGCTGGACTGCTGCTGCTGCTGTTGTTATTGCTGTTGTAGATGGGTTATATAAGGACTACTACTATTAATGCTGTACGTACTGGTGCTGCTGAATACTGATTTCACTCTGCTGTTGTTGTAGATTGTGGATGGGTGGGTCGGTTGGTGCGTGCGTGTGTGTGTCGATCGGTTGGTGCGCACGTACTTGGTTGGGTGAGTGGGTCGGTGGTTGGGTGGGTGGGTGTGAGTGATGTGAGTGGATGTTGGTAAGTATGTGAGAGTGGGTGGGTGGTTGGGTGGGTGTGGGMGGGTGGGTGTCGGTGGGTCGGTTGATACGTGGTTGACTGCGTGTGTGGATCGTCACCCAGTTATATTTTGTATTTTTGTTTCAGAGTGGTGGGTGGGTGGGTGGTTGGGTGGGTGTGGGTGGGTGGGTGTCTGTGGGTCGGTTGATACGTGGTTGACTGCGTGTGTGGATCGTGACCCAGTTCTTATTTTGTATTTTTGTTTCTGTCCGCTTTATACCGGCCCCGCCCTGGCGTGGTTCGGGGTACCACTAGTACAGTTCAATTCTACTGGAACACTCCGTGCACGGTCAATACTTCACGTCCAACATACTGCAATAATATTGGCACTGGTACGACTAGTACCGCATTACGTGTTTGGTGAAAGAAGGCTCAATTATATAATACGCTTCGGTAGTGATGATGGTGGTGATATCGTTTGGGATCTTCAGGACTATGCCGGTTTCGGTATTCCCAGCGGGAGACCGGCTTTACCGCGCGCCACCCGACCCCGACCGGCACCGCACTCGCACCCGCCCCGCCCCACGCGTCGGCCCTCGGCGATCCCGACGAGAGAACGGCCCCGAGTTCCGAACTCGGCCAGAGGGGATCGGGGGAAGGCGGCCTCACGGGGATGGCTCGCTCCGTCCCCTGGAACGGGGCGGATCCGCGGGAGGGGAGGGATTCACAGCGTATTCGGAGGGCTTTGCGGCCCGGGGTCAATCCTACACTAAAATCAAGATATAATATATCTATACTAAAACCAAGTCTCCATACAATAAAATCAAGTAACTGTTTTGTCCATACTAAAATCAAGTAACTTTTTTTTAAAGAGTCCCCCTGATGTGAAAATGTGGATCTCCGGAACTTCGGTCAGAATCGAAATCGGCCCACAACTTCACGAGTTAGCCGTTTATGCACTTATTTCAAGATAAAAGACCAACCGTAAAAAAAGTCGACCAAAAAAAAAAGAAAAAGGGCCACCACTGTACGTATACGCGGACTGCGCATCCATGCCGGCGTACGTACGTGCGAGTACGTGCTGCTACATTCTGGACTGTTGTTGTTGCTTTTGCTGCTGTAGATGGGTTTTATGTAAGAGCTACTACTATTGCTGTACGTACTGCACACGTGAACATTCGGCTCCGCCCACAGAGTATGTGGTACTGGGCCCTTCACAAGGTTGAATTTTGACGAACCCTTACCCCCGAGACTCGGTGCGAGTGCTGACTAGACACCGTACCGTACTGATCACGCGCAACATAACCTGGCAGCGCGTGTCACCTGCACCACCTGTACCTGCCCAGTCGAGTGACTCCCTGTCTATGGAAGAGGGGGGGTCCGAGGCAGACGACGGAAGCACGTCAGATCGAGGTGGTGGGGGGGTGGTGCATGAGCTGGACGAAGGTTTGGCTCGCCTGAACGACCTCGATTTGACGTGGGGGTTCGATCTGGACGCGTTTTTGGAGGAGCGCGCCCAGCAGGCACCTGCCGCCGGCGATGCCGGTGACGGAACACCAGAGACGATGGGTTTGTCTCAAGGGGGCGCGGTGGACGCCTCCTCGGCCCCGGTAGGGAGGGTCGAAACAGCCGAGACGACGGGCTCGTCTCAAGGGGGCGCGGTGGGCGCCTCCTCGGTCCCGGCAGGGAGGGCCGAAAGCGACCCGGGCGAGGCATCAGCCTCCGACACCGACCAAGGGAACGGTGAGGATCCACCCGCGGTCCTGTCGGGGAGACCAGCTCACGAGCTCAGCAGCTGGGGACGGCTCCCCGCGACAGTAAGGGGCCGAACCCGGGGTCAGAGCCAACGCTTGGAAGGCGAGCCTGCTGAAGGCCGGCTAAGGATGAGGCCTGAGGTCGCGGACGCGCTGCTTGCGGCAGTGTTCAAGTTGACGATGTCTAGGAGAACGCAGAACAGCACATCCTGGACGACGGAGGACGCACTGGCTCTGATGGCTGGAGGACCTGCAGCAGATAACAAAGGGGAGTTAAGCGTGCGCATGCCGAGTGGATTCCCGGAAGACGTAGAACCGCCTCCTCAGTCCGTAGCAGATGTCGAGCGTTCGCAGTGCAAAGCGGAGTGGCAAGAGGCCATGAAGATTGAATTGGACGGTCACAAAACGACCGTTACATTTGAAGCGGCGATACCACCGGAAGGGCGGAATTCTGTAGGATCGAAGTGGATGTTAACATACAAGACGGACAAGGATGGCCTGATAGTAAAGACAAAGGCTAGACTTGTGGCTAAGGGGTTTCGCCAGGTGCAGGATATAGATTACTTTCAAACATTTGCACCACCTCCCTCGTCAGCGACAGTTAAAATTCTGCAGCTGTTGCCAACGAACACGATCTGAAGATCTTTCATTTAGACGTCGCACAAGCTTTTGTTCGCGCGAAACTCGACGCCGAGATATACATGAAACTGCCCGTTGGGTGTGGTGACATGTCAGGCAAAATCGTTCGCCTGAACCGATCGCTGTATGGTCTGAAGAAGAGTGGACGACAGTGGGCCGGATTATTGGTAGAAACCGTGGTAGAGTACGGTATGGAGCAGTGTAGGACTGATCCTTGTGTTTTTCGCATGGTTGTGGACGGCAAGGTACAACTGATCATGGCTGTTCATGTGGAGGACATCGTGATTGCAGGTTCGGACGAGTCATGCAGAGATTTTCATGCCGCGTTAGTAACGAAATTCCCCACGAATAACCTCGGAGAACTGACTTAGTACACTGGTTGTGCTTTCAAACGCGACTGGAAATTGGGGACTTTAGAGATTACGCAGAAGGCGTTTATTGAGAGCATGTTGAATTGTTTCAGCGTTAACTCATCCTCTGACATCCCCGCTACCCCTGGTGTGGAACTAGGTCCAAGAGASGAAGGCGAACCTGGTGGAGACAGGCCTTACAGGGAGGCTGTGGGCAGTTCGATGTGGATGTCGACCAAGGCCGGACATCTCCAATGCTGTGCGTGCTGTGGCGCGTCACTCTCACAACCCTACTGAGAGGCACTGGAGGGCAGTTTTGAAGATTATGGAGTACCTTCACGGGACCAGGTTTTTGGGATTGACTTTTGTGCGGGGTTCGGGACTGGATTTGAATGCGTATAGTGATGCCGATTATGCTGATAAGGCGAATGATAAAAGCTCGGTATCGGGGACGGTAATTACCCTGGGGGGTGCGGCCGTCAGTTGGGCAAGTAGCACGCAGAGGTGTGTTACGTTGTCCACAGCAGAAGCAGAGTACGTTGCCCTAGGTGAAGGGGTGAACGAGGCTTTGTTCACGGGCGCGGTCTTATCGTTTATTGGTTCAGAGCTAAGCGCATCATGTGTCCGGGTTTACGAAGATAACCAGAGGGCCATAGCATTGGCTCAGAACCCTCTTAGTTCTGCTCGGAGCAAGCATATCGACGTGCGTTTTCATTTTGTTAGGGTGCTACTTCGTGCGAAGAAGATCGACATTCAGTTCGTAGCTTCGAAATACCAGCATGCGGATATTTTGACGAAATCCCTTGCTGCGACCCCTTTCAAGCTTCACCGTAGGTTCTTGTTGAATCTTCCGTTGGAGGGTGAGTAAGGGGTATGCGCATTATCCGATGCATCATGTTGGAGTTATGCGAGGAATAATTTGCCTGGTCGCCACCCCGCGCTACTTTGAGGGGCATGGGTGAGTAGGGCACCACTTGGCATCTTAATTTATGGCCATTGTCATCGTTTGGAATGCGGCCGTTGTTCCAACTGCAATGGTTTGGAGAATATGAGTTATACAGGGGGTTTTGACCCGGTGGCCGGGTTTCCTTCTGCGGGACTGTTGTTGGCTGTTACTGCATTTCTTGGCTTATCTTGAATGTCCTTTCGGTCTTGTCATTGCTGTCAAGAGCCAGGGAGGGTGTTCGTTTGGATCGTGTCAGCCACGACGGTTACAAAAGTTGTAGAGGGTAGTGTATATATTCGCAGGCGTTATTATGGAGGTATTGCCTCGTACTGGAGGAGAGTTCGAGCACTCCGCTCTCTCTCCGCTATCTCTCTCGCTCTGTCCTTAAATGCAACGACCTTAAACCATCTCATCAGACTGCGGGGCAGTCAGGGCATCCAGATTTGGAATCTACGAACAGTGACGAGAGGGAAACCTTCAAGTGCAAGATGCATTCAGAGGAAACACTGCTTGCTGTACAGCTTAGTACTATTTTATATGCAGGGTTTCACAATGTATAAACCATTTACTACTACTGTACAGGGTCTCAATCGATGTTAGCGCCGCGATATGTGGACAAGGTATCCTATCACTTACCCTGTACAGGGTCCGACCTTTAACCTCGCACAGTATCTGCCAGGGCCCAATCTTGCACAGGGTCCTCTCTGAGAAGTACCCTATACAGGGTCCACTCCGCATGTGTTCCCTGTAAATGGTGAAACCCCATGACCCCGTACAGGGTCCGTTTTAATAGGGTGCCTCGCACAGGGTCTACTTTTATGGGCCTCCTTGTCCGGTGGTGTACCTCCCCAGGGTTCGTCAAAATTCAACCTTGTGAAGGGCCCAGTACCACATACTCTGTGGGCGGAGCCGAATGTTCACGTGTGCAGTACGTACAGCAATAGTAGTAGCTCTTACATAAAACCCATCTACAGCAGCAAAAGCAACAACAACAGTCCAGAATGTAGCAGCACGTACTCGCACGTACGTACGCCGGCATGGATGCGCAGTCCGCGTATACGTACAGTGGTGGCCCTTTTTCTTTTTTTTTTGGTCGACTTTTTTTACGGTTGGTCTTTTATCTTGAAATAAGTGCATAAACGGCTAACTCGTGAAGTTGTGGGCCGATTTCGATTCTGACCGAAGTTCCGGAGATCCACATTTTCACATCAGGGGGACTCTTTAAAAAAAAGTTACTTGATTTTAGTATGGACAAAACAGTTACTTGATTTTATTGTATGGAGACTTGGTTTTAGTATAGATATATTATATCTTGATTTTAGTGTAGGATTGACCCCGGGCCGCAAAGCCCTCCGAATACGCTGTGAATCCCTCCCCTCCCGCGGATCCGCCCCGTTCCAGGGGACGGAGCGAGCCATCCCCGTGAGGCCGCCTTCCCCCGATCCCCTCTGGCCGAGTTCGGAACTCGGGGCCGTTCTCTCGTCGGGATCGCCGAGGGCCGACGCGTGGGGCGGGGCGGGTGCGAGTGCGGTGCCGGTCGGGGTCGGGTGGCGCGCGGTAAAGCCGGTCTCCCGCTGGGAATACCGAAACCGGCATAGTCCTGAAGATCCCAAACGATATCACCACCATCATCACTACCGAAGCGTATTATATAATTGAGCCTTCTTTCACCAAACACGTAATGCGGTACTAGTCGTACCAGTGCCAATATTATTGCAGTATGTTGGACGTGAAGTATTGACCGTGCACGGAGTGTTCCAGTAGAATTGAACTGTACTAGTGGTACCCCGAACCACGCCAGGGCGGGGCCGGTATAAAGCGGACAGAAACAAAAATACAAAATAAGAACTGGGTCACGATCCACACACGCAGTCAACCACGTATCAACCGACCCACAGACACCCACCCACCCACACCCACCCAACCACCCACCCACCCACCACTCTGAAACAAAAATACAAAATATAACTGGGTGACGATCCACACACGCAGTCAACCACGTATCAACCGACCCACCGACACCCACCCMACCCKCACCCACCCAACCACCCACCCACTCTCACATACTTACCAACATCCACTCACATCACTCACACCCACCCACCCAACCACCGACCCACTCACCCAACCAAGTACGTGCGCACCAACCGATCGACACACACACGCACGCACCAACCGACCCACCCATCCACAATCTACAACAACAGCAGAGTGAAATCAGTATCAGCAGCACCAGTACGTACAGCATTAATAGTAGTAGTCCTTATATAACCCATCTACACAGCAATAACAACAAGCAGCAGCAGCAGATCCAGCAGTACGACTCGTACGTACGTACAGCGTCACACAAGAAACGCCGGCATGGATGCGCAGCCCTTGCTACGTACAGCAGTGTAAACAAAACGCGGCATGGATGCACAGCCTTGATACGTACAGCAGTGGCCTTTTTTCTTTTTTTTTTTGTCGATTTTTTTACGTCTGGCCTTTTTTATCTTGAAATTAGTGTAAAAGCCTGGCAAGACTCGCGAAAGTTAGGGTCCGATTTCGATTTGACCGAAGTTCTGGAGATCCATTTTTCACATCTGGGGGACTCTTTGAAAAAGAAATACTTGATTTAGTATGGCAGGAAATGACTTGATTTTAGTGTGGATATTTATCATATTGAAATTAGTGTGGATTTAACTATACGTACAGCAGTGTAAACAAAACGTCGGCATGGATGCACAGCCCTGTACGTACGTACAGCAGTGGCCTCTTTTCTTTTTTTTTTTGTCGATTTTTTTACGTCTGGCCTTTTTTATCTTGAAATTAGTGCAAAATGCAAGTCGCGAAGTTACTGGGTCGATTTCGATTTGACCGAAGTTTGGAGATCCATATTTTCACATCTGGGGGACTCTTTAAGAAAAAAATACTTTGATTTTAGTATGAGGAATGACTTGATTTTAGTTGTGGATGTTTCATCTTGCAATTAGTGTGGATTTTGGACCCCGGGCCGCAAGCCCTCCGAATGACGCTGGGAACCCCTCCCCTCCCGCGTGATCCGCCCCGTTCGAGGGGACGGAGCGAGCCGTCCCCGGGAGGCCGCCTGTCCCCGATCTCCCTCTGCGCCGAGTTCGGCACCGGGGCCCGTTCCTCGCCGGGGTCGCCGAGGGCCGACGCGTGGGGCGGCTGGGGTGGTGCGTGCGTCCGATCAGGGGTCGGGTGGCGGGGGTAGAGCCGGTCTCCGCGGGGCATACCGAAACCGGCATAGTTCCTGAAGATCCAAACGACATCATCATCATCATCATCACCGGCGTCACCGAAGCGTATTATTCTCTCCTCCGTCCCCGGGAGGCCGCCTTCCCCCGATCCCCTCTGGCCGAGGTCGGCACCGGGGCCCGTTCTCTCGCCGGGGTCGCCGAGGGCCGACGCGTGGGGCGGCCGGGGCGGTTCCACTGGGTCGAGAATACATCTCTTCCTCCATGGTCGTCTGAATCGTTACCCAGCCGTGGGCGGACTTCATATTTATGAATGCGCGCGTTCCATACAAACTTCATTTCAGTACAACGAGCCCGAGTTTATGTCTTCTGATTGGTCGGTTTCTTACTACAGTAGTGTAGGTGTCCTGTACCGTGTCTGTGTGGTCTGCGCGCGTGTGGTTGTTCTGGTACCATATAACCTACTGCGACATCCTCATTATATAATACGCTTCGGTAGTGGTGATATTGATGACGTCGTTCCGGATCTTCAGGACCCTGCCGGTTTCGGTATGCCCCGCGGGAGACCGGCTCTACCGCGCGCCACCCGACGCCAATCGGTCCCACAGCACCGCCCCGGCCGCCCCACGCGTCGGCCCTAGGCGACCCCGGCGAGAGAACGGGCCCCGGTTCCGAACTCGGCCAGAGGGGATCAGGGCAAGGCGGCCTCACGGGGACGGCTCGCTCCGTCCCCTGGAACGGGGCGGATCCGCGGGAGGGGAGGGGTTCCCAGCGTATTCGGAGGGCTTTGCGGCCCGAGGTCAAGATACCGATACTATTTTCAATATACAAAATATCCATACTAAAATCAAGTAAGTTTTTCCTTGCTATACTAAAATCAAGTAATTTGTTTTTAAAGAGTCCCCCAGATGTAAAACTATGGATCTCCGGAACTTCGGTCAGGATCGAAATCGGCCCATAACTTCGCGAGTTAACAGTTTTTGCACTGCTTTCAAAATAGAAGAGCCAAGACGTAAAATAATCAACCAAAAAAAAAGAAAAAAAGGCCACTGCTGTACGTACAAGGGCTGTGCATCCATGCCGGCGTTTTGTTTACACTGCTGTACGTATAGTTATAGCGCGCAGAGGGGCGTACAAGGGCTGCGCACCCATGCCGGCGTTTTGTTTACACTGCTGTACGTACAAGGGCTGTGCATCCATGCCGGCGTTTTGTTTACACTGCCGTACGTATAGTTATAGCGCGCAGAGGGGCGTACAAGGGCTGCGCACCCATGCCGGCGTTTTGTTTACACTGCTGTACGTACAAGGGCTGTGCATCCATGCCGGCGTTTTGTTTACACTGCTGTACGTACAAGGGCTGCGCATCCATGCCGGCGTTTTGTTTGTGTCCGCTGTACGTACGTAGGAGTCGTACTGCTGGTCCATGGACTGCTGCTGCTGTTGTTGTTATTGCTGCTGTAGATGGGTTATATAAGGACTGGTGCTGCTGAATACTGATTTCACTCTGCTGTTGTTGTAGATTGTGGATGGATGGGTGGATCGGTTGGTGCGTGTGTGTGTCGATCGGTTGGTGCGCACGTAGTACGTGGTTGGGTGGGTGGGTCGGTGGTTGGGTGGGTGATCCATGGGTGTGAGTGATGTGAGTGGATGTTGGTAAGTACGTGAGAGTGGGTGGGTGGTTGGGTGGGTGTGGGTGGGTGGGTGTCGGTGGGTCGGTTGATACGTGGTTGACTGCGTGTGTGGATCGTGACCCAGTTCTTATTTTGTATTTTTGTTTCTGTCCGCTTTATACCGGCCCCGCCCTGGCGTGGTTCGGGGTACCACTAGTACAGTTCAATTCTACTGGAACACTCCGTGCACGGTCAATACTTCACGTCCAACATACTGCAATAATATTGGCACTGGTACGACTAGTACCGCATTACGTGTTTGGTGAAAGAAGGCTCAATTATATAATACGCTTCGGTAGTGATGATGGTGGTGATATCGTTTGGGATCTTCAGGACTATGCCGGTTTCGGTATTCCCAGCGGGAGACCGGCTTTACCGCGCGCCACCCGACCCCGACCGGCACCGCACTCGCACCCGCCCCGCCCCACGCGTCGGCCCTCGGCGATCCCGACGAGAGAACGGCCCCGAGTTCCGAACTCGGCCAGAGGGGATCGGGGGAAGGCGGCCTCACGGGGATGGCTCGCTCCGTCCCCTGGAACGGGGCGGATCCGCGGGAGGGGAGGGATTCACAGCGTATTCGGAGGGCTTTGCGGCCCGGGGTCAATCCTACACTAAAATCAAGATATAATATATCTATACTAAAACCAAGTCTCCATACAATAAAATCAAGTAACTGTTTTGTCCATACTAAAATCAAGTAACTTTTTTTTAAAGAGTCCCCCTGATGTGAAAATGTGGATCTCCGGAACTTCGGTCAGAATCGAAATCGGCCCACAACTTCACGAGTTAGCCGTTTATGCACTTATTTCAAGATAAAAGACCAACCGTAAAAAAAGTCGACCAAAAAAAAAAGAAAAAGGGCCACCACTGTACGTATACGCGGACTGCGCATCCATGCCGGCGTACGTACGTGCGAGTACGTGCTGCTACATTCTGGACTGTTGTTGTTGCTTTTGCTGCTGTAGATGGGTTTTATGTAAGAGCTACTACTATTGCTGTACGTACTGCACACGTGAACATTCGGCTCCGCCCACAGAGTATGTGGTACTGGGCCCTTCACAAGGTTGAATTTTGACGAACCCTGGGGAGGTACACCACCGGACAAGGAGGCCCATAAAAGTAGACCCTGTGCGAGGCACCCTATTAAAACGGACCCTGTACGGGGTCATGGGGTTTCACCATTTACAGGGAACACATGCGGAGTGGACCCTGTATAGGGTACTTCTCAGAGAGGACCCTGTGCAAGATTGGGCCCTGGCAGATACTGTGCGAGGTTAAAGGTCGGACCCTGTACAGGGTAAGTGATAGGATGCCTTGTCCCCATATCGCGGCGTTACATCGATTGAGACCCTGTACAGTAGTAGTAAATGGTTTATACATTGTGAAACCCTGCATATAAAATAGTACTAAGCTGTACAGCAAGCAGTGTTTCCTCTGAATGCATCTTGCACTTGAAGGTTTCCCTCTCGTCACTGTTCGTAGATTCCAAATCTGGATGCCCTGACTGCCCCGCAGTCTGATGAGATGGTTTAAGGTCGTTGCATTTAAGGACAGAGCGAGAGAGATAGCGGAGAGAGAGCGGAGTGCTCGAACTCTCCTCCAGTACGAGGCAATACCTCCATAATAACGCCTGCGAATATATACGCAACCCTCTACAACTTTTGTAACCGTCGTAGCTGACACGATCCAAACGAACACCCTCCCTGGCTCTTGACAGCAATGACAAGACCGAAAGGACATTCAAGATAAGCCAAGAAATGCAGTAACAGCCAACAACAGTCCCGCAGAAGGAAACCCGGCCACCGGGTCAAAACCCCCTGTATAACGCATATTCTCCAAACCATTGCAGTTGGAACAACGGCCGCATTCCAAACGATGACAATGGCCATAAATTAAGATGCCAAGTGGTGCCCTACTCACCCATGCCCCTCAAAGTAGCGCGGGGTGGCGACCAGGCAAATTATTCCTCGCATAACTCCAACATGATGCATCGGATAATGCGCATACCCCTTACTCACCCTCCAACGGAAGATTCAACAAGAACCTACGGTGAAGCTTGAAAGGGGTCGCAGCAAGGGATTTCGTCAAAATATCCGCATGCTGGTATTTCGAAGCTACGAACTGAATGTCGATCTTCTTCGCACGAAGTAGCACCCTAACAAAATGAAAACGCACGTCGATATGCTTGCTCCGAGCAGAACTAAGAGGGTTCTGAGCCAATGCTATGGCCCTCTGGTTATCTTCGTAAACCCGGACACATGATGCGCTTAGCTCTGAACCAATAAACGATAAGACCGCGCCCGTGAACAAAGCCTCGTTCACCCCTTCACCTAGGGCAACGTACTCTGCTTCTGCTGTGGACAACGTAACACACCTCTGCGTGCTACTTGCCCAACTGACGGCCGCACCCCCCAGGGTAATTACCGTCCCCGATACCGAGCTTTTATCATTCGCCTTATCAGCATAATCGGCATCACTATACGCATTCAAATCCAGTCCCGAACCCCGCACAAAAGTCAATCCCAAAAACCTGGTCCCGTGAAGGTACTCCATAATCAAAACTGTCCTTCAGTGCCTCTCAGTAGGGTTGTGAGAGTGACGCGCCACAGCACGCACAGCATTGGAGATGTCCGGCCTTGGTCGACATCCACATCGAACTGCCCACAGCCTCCCTGTAAGGCCTGTCTCCACCAGGTTCGCCTTCGTCTCTTGGACCTAGTTCCACACCAGGGGTAGCGGGGATGTCAGAGGATGAGTTAACGCTGAAACAATTCAACATGCTCTCAATAAACGCCTTCTGCGTAATCTCTAAAGTCCCCAATTTCCAGTCGCGTTTGAAAGCACAACCAGTGTACTAAGTCAGTTCTCCGAGGTTATTCGTGGGGAATTTCGTTACTAACGCGGCATGAAAATCTCTGCATGACTCGTCCGAACCTGCAATCACGATGTCCTCCACATGAACAGCCATGATCAGTTGTACCTTGCCGTCCACAACCATGCAAAAAACACAAGGATCGGTCCTACACTGCTCCATACCGTACTCTACCACGGTTTCTACCAATAATCCGGCCCACTGTCGTCCACTCTTCTTCAGACCATACAGCGATCGGTTCAGGCGAACGATTTTGCCTGACATGTCACCACACCCAACGGGCAGTTTCATGTATATCTCGGCGTCGAGTTTCGCGCGAACAAAAGCTTGTGCGACGTCTAAATGAAAGATCTTCAGATCGTGTTCGTTGGCAACAGCTGCAGAATTTTAACTGTCGCTGACGAGGGAGGTGGTGCAAATGTTTGAAAGTAATCTATATCCTGCACCTGGCGAAACCCCTTAGCCACAAGTCTAGCCTTTGTCTTTACTACTTCGTATCAGGCCATCCTTGTCCGTCTTGTATGTTAACATCCACTTCGATCCTACAGAATTCCGCCCTTCCGGTGGTATCGCCGCTTCAAATGTAACGGTCGTTTTGTGACCGTCCAATTCAATCTTCATGGCCTCTTGCCACTCCGCTTTGCACTGCGAACGCTCGACATCTGCTACGGACTGAGGAGGCGGTTCTACGTCTTCCGGGAATCCACTCGGCATGCGCACGCTTAACTCCCCTTTGTTATCTGCTGCAGATCCTCTAGCCATCAGAGCCAGTGCGTCCTCCGTCGTCCAGGATGTACTCTTCTGCGTTCTCCTAGACATCGTCAACTCGTACACTGCCGCAAGCAGCGCGTCCGCGACCTCAGGCCTCATCCTTGGCCGGCATTCAGCAGGCTCGCCCTCCAAGTGTTGGCTCTGACCCCAGGTCCGGCCCCTTACTGTCGCGGGGAGCCGTCCCCAGCTGCTGAGCTCGTGAGCTGGTCTCCCCGACAGGACCGCGGGTGGATCCTCACCGTTCCCTTGGTCGATGTCGGAGGCTGGTGCCTCGCCCGGGTCGCTTTCGGCCCTCCCTGCCGGGACCGAGGAGGCGCCCACCGCATCCCCTTGAGACGAGCCCGTCGTCTCGGCTGTTTCGACCCTCCCTACCGGGGCCGAGGAGATGCCCACCGCGCCCCCTTGAGACGAGGCCGTCGTCTCGGCTGTTTCGACCCTCCGTACCGGGGCCGAGGAGGCGCCCACCGCGCCCCCTTGAAACGAGCCCGTCGTCTCGGCTGTTTCGACCTTTCCTACCGGGGCCGAGGAGGCGCCCACCGCGCCCCCTTGAGCCGAGCCCGTCGTCTCAGCTGTTTCGACCCTCCCTACCGGGGCAGAGGAGGCGCCCACCGCGGCCCCTTGAGACGAGCCCGTCGTCTCTGAATTGCCGTCGACGGCATCGCCGGCGGCAGGTGCCTGCTGGGCGCGCTCCTCCAAAAACGCGTCCAGATTGAACCCCCACGTCAAATCGAGGTCGTTCAGGCGAGCCAAACCTTCGTCCGGCTCATGAATCACCCCCTCACCACCTCGATCCGACGTGCTTACGTCGTCTGCCTCGGATCCCCCCTCTTTCATAAACAGGGAGTAATTCATCTGGGCAGGTACAGGTGATGCAGGCGACACGCCCTGCCAGGTTATGTTGCGCGTGACCAGTACGGTACGGTTTCGAGTCAGTACTTGTACAGAATCTCGGGGGTAGTTGGGTGCAGGGCCAAGGTATAAACACTTATGTGCTTTCGCCTGGGACTTGTTCTCCCTCTTCACCTCGCAGTAGCCAGGCTTGAGGAAAGGTAGAAGTACTACCGGGGGGGGTCTACCATACCACATCTCGTATGGCGCCTTGCTCTCGGGGTTAGCGGTAGTTGCTGTACGGTTCAAAGCATCGCACGCCCAGTGCGACGCTTCAGCCCACAATGACTCAGTTGCGGGTAGTTGCGCGCCAGGGTATAGCTCGCGAGCCTGGATTCGGCCCGCCATTGCGGCCGTCTCAATCAAGCCTAGCGCGCGCTCTGCTATCCCATTGAACTGGGGACTGTCCGCTGTCGTGAATTCCTGATTGATCCCTCGTGTTCTACACAGGTCTCCAAACTTCCCCCCACGAAATTCACCACCCCCGTCCGATCGGACGAGGACCACTTTCGAAAGGACATTGTCTGCGTGAGAATCAGCGAGGAACTGCTCGAACAGTTCTTCGGCGTCCGACTTGTGGCGTATGAAATACACCCAAGTATACCGTGAAAAGTCATTGCGCACAAGGAGAATGTACCGTTTCCTGCCGAGAGACTCTACCACCTTGGGACCACTCAAATCCACAAACACCCTCCCGAGCTTCGTACCCGCTCGTATGTGCGTGGATTGCTTGATGCTCTTGCGAAGTCCCTTCGCCATGGAGCACCCCCTGCATTCCAGCAGGTTTCCCTTGAGGATGACTGCTTGCTGCTCCGCGGTTTTGTGGAGTAGAACCTCGTAGGAGTGTCCAGCCGCGCATTGGTAGTCGTGGATGTCGATCGCGGGCTGACTGGGCTGTTGCCCTGGGGCGAGTACAGCACAGGCATTTTCCCAACTACTGCTGTCGACCCGGTAGCCGTAAAGGCTGTACAGGGTCCCACTCAACGGAAACACGATCGAACGCTCTGACTTGAGCCGGACTACAATCCCCGAGGGGCGTCCTCCGAAATTATGGCCGTTTTATACCAGAGTGGGCAGGGAAAAAAAGTGATAGCGGAGGTCTGGCACGTGCGCAACGTTAGTCATCAACACTTGCACGGGACCGTTTCCGGACCGAAAGACAAAGCGAACATCACCGTATCCTTCGATGGAGCGAGTTGAACCATCGGCGATGCGCAGTTTTAGGTTGCATTCTCTGTAGTTGAGCATGCAATCTGCTGAGGGCGTCATGTGAGTAGACGCTCCACTATCGCAGATCCAGGTCTCGTCTCCTACCTGAAAAGCCGACTGTCCTTCCCCCATTCTGCCCAAACCATCGCTGCACTTGCCTGTCTCTTCGGCCTTGAAAGCTGAAGCCTGGGCCGTACCAATATCAACGTCCCTTGCTCCAACCTCGCTCGCAATCGACAGCACAGCCTCTTCTTTCGGCGTGGGGCAAACATCAGCAGAGTGCCCCAGTCCGTTGCATCCACTGCACCGCTTCTCTCTACAGTTTGCGATAAAATGGCCCTTCTTGCCACACTTGAAGCACCTCCCTGCGAAAGTACTACCTTCGGTGGCCTTGGCGTTGCTGCCATTGCCACCGGCAGTCGCGGCTGAGTCTCCACGGGGCTCACCGCTGGGGTTTGCACCCCTCTTTCCAGACCTCCTTGGCCGGTACGGCTGACCCCTGGCTGGCCAACCTCGACAAGAAGTAGGTTTTCCCGCGTCCCGTCGATGCGAAATCCCGCGAGTCATCATCACGAAAAACCATCTCTCCTCGTGCCGTAGTACCTCGTACAGCAGCGATGGGTCCTGCCCCTTGTGGGCTCTTCCCGACAGCAGCGCTTTTCTCGGCGCTGCCGGACTCCGATTGGCCAATGGCCGCTCCAACAGCAGCAAGATTCTCTCGTACAGGAGTGGGTCCCGCCCTTCTTGTGCTATGCCCTCCAGCAGCGCTACTCTCGGCGCTGCCGGACGCCGATCGGCCAATGCATGCTCCAATAGCAGCAGTAGTTTCTCTTACAGGAGTGGGTTTTTCCGCTCTTGGACTATTCCCTACAGCAGCGCTGTGCTTGTAGGAAACATGGCGCGAGATGGGCAGATCAAAACCACCACCCTACTCACCGCCTGGGAATTCATCCCATTC
This sequence comes from Saccharina japonica, assembly GCA_008828725.1. Taxonomy (NCBI): domain Eukaryota; class Phaeophyceae; order Laminariales; family Laminariaceae; genus Saccharina; species Saccharina japonica. Next base: position 31,814 of record MEHQ01000570.1, on the reverse strand, counting down.
GCCAGCCCTCCTTGGCTGGTCAGGCCGGCCGTGGCTGGGCCCCTTGACAGGAACAGCAGCCTCTCTGCGTCCCGTCGCTCCGTGATTGCGTGAGGCATTCCCACGCAAAGGTGTATCTCTTCCAGCCGCTGTATCTTCTGCCACGCCCCCAGCAGCAGCAGAATTGTCTCGTACAGCAGAGAATGCAGCAGTGGTTCCTGCCCCTGCTGGTCTCTCTCCTACAGCAACGCTGCCCTCAGCGCCGTTGGGCTCTGATCGGCCTTTGTCTGTCATGAACTCGGCCACTATGCTCCTTATGGCATGCATCGTTGACGTTTGCCAATGCTCAACCACCAGCTGAAACTCACTTCTCAGCTGTTGTACCTCATCTTTGGGAAGGGCGTCCTCGTCTTGAGCCGACCCGGAAGCCATCTTTGACTTCTCGTTCCAGACCTGACAACGCCAAGCTTTTGACAACCCAGACTAGTGTGTTCGTATATTCCAAATCTGGATGCCCTGACTGCCCCGCAGTCTGATGAGATGGTTTAAGGTCGTTGCATTAACGGACAGAGCGAGAGAGAGATAGCGGAGAGAGAGCGGAGTGCTCGAACTCTCCTCCCGTACGAGGCAATAATTCCATAATAACGCCTGCGAATATATACACAACCCTCTACAACTTTATAACCGTCGTTGCTGACACAATCCAAACGAACAGTCACACTGATAGAAGGGGAGCCTGTAAAAATAACATGGAGGCGATGAGACCCGCAGTTGTCTTGCCGAATACAAAAAAATGGATGTATATTTAGCGGTGATAATATCAACGCATATTATTTCAAAGGCAAGTTCGGTAGGGTATACCGGTACCGGGGGTATATTTGTTGCGCGTACCGAAGTTACCGAAGTGTCGGGTACCGGTATTGAAAAAGTACCGAACTTACCGAAGTCCGGTACCGGTATTGAAAAAATACCGAACTTACCGAATTGTCGGGTACCGGTATTGAATAAGTACCGAACTTACCGAAGTGTTCGGTAGGGTATTAAGCACACTACCGAGAAAATAACGGTACCTCCGGTATTGTGGACGAGGGTATACCGGTACCCGGGGTACATTTAGGTGAGCGTACCGAACTTACCGAAGTGTCAGCTACCGGTATTGGAAAAATAACGAACTTACCGAAGTGTCGGGTACCGGTATTGAAAAGATACCGAACTTACCGAAGTGTCGGGTACCGGTATTGAACAAATACCGAACTTACCAAAGTGTCAGGTACTGGTATTGGAAAAATACCGAACTTACCGAAGTGTCGGGTACCGGTATTGGAAAAATACCGAACTTACCGAAGTGTCGGGTACCGGTATTGGAAAAATACCGAACTTACCGAGTGTCAGGTACCGGTATTTACCGAGGAAATACCCCCGGTATACTTCGGTACGTACCCTTGTTACCGAACATACCCTAAATAAATGTGTACTTGTAGCAACAGCAAACAGATGGCGGCGCCAATGACGGAGAAAATGGCAATGCTGCCGCCGCCATCCCAACCACGTAGCAATCGGGAGCACGGTTAGCAGCGGTACCAGCCCCAGCAAGAGCAACAACAGAACACAGCAGTAGCAGAGGGGCAGAAGCAGCAGCTCCAACTTGGGCAATGCGCTGCTGGTGTGAGCTTCACTGTATATTTGATACAGTTCACGCGTACCACTGCCATCGAGTGCTACGCTTGAAGCCCGTTCTATACCCCAATCTCCCAACGTCGAAGCTCGGCATACAGTTTAGATCATCGGCCACCTCGCGTAGTGCTGCTGCAGCTGCTGCTGGCACATCACTGTTTTAATACAATTAGAGCAGCGATGGATTCGAGATGTCGCGTTGAAGTCCGTACATACAGTAGGATGCATGATTCAAGTACTTTCTCAGGGAAGCAGTCGGAGCTTCTCCCACTATACACGAGGCTGCGCAGAGCGTGCCATACCACCGCCTCGGCGGCGCCTCGAACCCCACCGGCGCGACTTGGTGATAATAGCATGTATCCTTTCGTTCCGTACTATCAGCGATTGTTATGTTGTGTCTGCAGCCGTTCATGGTGGGTGTGAGATGAGTACGTTGTGTCACCCCAGAGCCAAGGACCAGATGGATACATGAATGTAGAGAAGAGACTGCTGCTGCTGCCACAAATAAATACCAGGTACCTTGTATAATGTCATAATGTGTGTCCGTATTGCATACATACCCGATTCCCGGGTATCGAGGCCGCACCGATCACCGCCGGTATTGTGGTCGAGGGTATACCGGTACCCGGGGTATGTTCGGGTATGCGTACCGAACTGACCGATGTGTCGGGTACCGGTATTGGAAGAGTACCGAACTTACCGAAGTGTCGGGTACCGGTATTGGAAAATTACCGAACTTACCGAAGTGTCGGGTACCGGTATCGAAACAATACCGAACTTACCGAAGTGTCGGGTACCGGTATTGAAAAAGTACCGAACTTACCGAAGTGTTCGGTAGGGTTTCGAGCCCGGTACCGAACGAATACCGGTACCCGCGGTACTGCGGTCGAGGGTATACCGGTGCCTGGGGTATATTTGGGCGGGCGTACCGAACTTACCGAAGTGTCGGGTACCGGTATTGGAAAAATCCCGAACTTACCGAAGTGTCGGGTACCGGTATTGAAAAATACCGAACTTACCGAAGTGTCGGGTACCGGTATCGAGGCCATACCGAACTTACCGAAGTGTCGAGTACCGGTATTTACCGAGATAATACCCCCGGTACAGTTCGGTACGTACCCTACCGAACATACCCTTGTATAATTTGACGTGTTGAAAAACAAATGGCATGCCCTCGAATCAACCACGAAGAAACATTCAGCTGACGATCACTCAATCAATAAACATTCAAGGCCAAATTCCAACACGACGGCTACGCGATGACACGTGCATCCGCACTTCCGAGTAGTTACAGCGCAGATTAATATGAAACACAATTAAATAAGAGGTACTGTAGTCCCGCCTAGCCTGCTGCAAAAAATGCGCAACGGCATTTCCTTCCCCGCGCCTCGTGTATTGCCTTAAGGAGAACACTCCTGAGCTCCAGCTGAACATTCTGCCGGCACTTTATGAAAACGCTTTTTTTACACACTGTATTCAACTACCCACACCATGCTAATGGTACATCAACACAGAGAATAGAGGGTTTCCACGTAGCACACGTTAGACAGTTTTTGTGGGCTGCTCCTGATTTTGGCCGGCTCTGTATCACGCCGTATTTTGAACCGCCCTTATCAGGAAATTGTCATAAAACAAAATAAAATAAAATTATTATAAATACGTCAGCTGTGAGTTCAACCGATTGAATAGTAGATACTCAACTTTGCGAGCTGCATCGACTTTTTGTTCTTCGTGTTATTTGTGGTAATGGTGTAGGCTTCGTGATGTACTAGGAACCTGGTAGTTACTACTCGATTTTATAATAAGCCGTTCGCGCGTGTTATGTGTTTAATCCTCGTTAATATTATAGCTCAGTGAATTGTGGAAGTTTTTCAAGAAAGTGTGTTAGTTCTGGCTTCGTAAATTATACCAATTGCGAACAGGCACACGAGGATGTACCATACACCACCAGGTCGTTCCATCAATACACTACCCACAGCAGTCTCCAACTACCAGTCGTCGCTCAGCGGTACCGCTTCATTGTCGCAACGAGTGGTGTCGGCGGCCCGCGCACGTAGTCCGGTCTACATTGTGCTCGTTAACTGCGCTTGTTTTTGTTTGGGTTGGTACGAGTACGAGCAGGCTCGTACGAGCACGGCGAGCAGAGGCAACTCGTTGCTTGACTAATCAACCTCGTGGTCTCGAGAATACAGCAGAAGCAGTCGGCGTTCACGAGGCTGGCCCCACAAATAAAGTTGCTGCTTCGTGTTTACGTCCCCAAGCCTGGGTGGGCATCGCTTGGCACACGGGGGTGGCATTGCCCTCGGGTGGAGGGGTCAACTCTAACCGCCTCTGCGTGTGGCTGTGTGGTTGCAGCAACACGCAGACCGTTGGCATGTACGCGAGGTGCCTCATATGTCTCAAAACCTCCTGGTACCGGTTTCTAAAGTAGAGCCACGAGTCACGAGAATACAGCAGCAGCAGCGGCTTCCAGTAGGAGGCCGGCCCCACAAGGCAAGCTGCTTCGTGCTGTTAACGCCGCTAGGCCTCTGTGGGCGTCGCCTGGGAGACGGGGTGGCCCTGCCATCGAATGGCAGGGTCGGGTTGCGAAGCAAAATAAGCTGGCTGCTGGCTGCTGACAGACGCAGAATTTATCACATATTTCGCTGAACAGTCTGGCCGTTGACATTTTTTTTTGTTCGAATCGTCAACCGCGAGCCATTTGTTGTATTTGTGGTCGAAGCTATACAGAGGGTCCTTCAAGACTGTAACATTTGTAGTAGCTACTGCTGTGTGCGCCCTGGACGCGAATAGGGCCTTTGCGGATCTGACTAATGAACAATACCATGCGCTGCATCAATCCTGCTGAAAAGATAGATACCCGGTGCGCAGCAGACAAGCTGGCTACTGCTGCTATACGAGCGATTATTTTTAGTTCCGCCTGCACGAAATTCGACAGACATATACGAAGTACCCGAAGACTACAACATAATTTTGCACCAGGGCACCGCCTTTGCTTCGTTCGAACGATATGCACACGTCTTACCTGCTGAGGCCACGCCGTCCGCTCCCTCAACGTCTCGTCCACCCTGCTCTTCTTCTTCCTCTTCCTCTTCCTCCTCCGATCCGCCCACTGCCAAACCGCGTGCACTCCTCCCCAAGTCGGCTGAGGACCCCGAAGAAATAAAGCTGTCATGGATGGAGAGAGGAGACGTCTCACCCCCACCCGCGCCTCCGTCAGCGCCAAACAACCGAACCGGCCGTCCCGCGGAGTCGACACAGCCGTAACCCTCAGCTTGGTCGCGGCTGGGTGGGGTTCGGGCGCGGCCCGAGCGTCTACCTTTGGGGGTCCTAACATCGACAGTTGAGCTGTCAGACGATTCCATGGCAACCCACAGACAACTCGTACTGCTGCTGCTGCTGCCACTGCTGCTGCTGCTGCTGCTGCTGCTGTGTAGAGAGGATCCTTGTATTGATGATGGCGATCGCAGGCGAGACTACCACTCAACTGTCAATACGACCACGGGGGATCGGCCTCGCCACCCGAGGGCAGGGCCAGAGCGTGCCCCAAACGACGACCGCTCAGTCAAGGTGATGTGATCACTGTGCTTGCAGTCTCCCTTGAGGGCTGGGGCTCCCGTAATATGGACGCCGGCTGCTGGCGTCCTCCCACCAAAGATGGTGGGGTACACGATCGCTTTCTCTCTCCAAGGCACCCGCCGAACAGACAAAAACAGATGCAAGACCTCTGCGCACACACGCAGAAGGCCCACGTCACGTGAGTGTGCTCGCAGGGTGTCGGTGGGTGCGACGATGGAGCGATACCGCTGAACGAAGACTGGTAGTTGGAGACTGCTGAGGGACATGTACTGATGGCACGACCGAGTGAGGTAGGGTGATGTATGGTTCCTACCCGTGTGCCTGTTCGCGATTGATATAGTTTGCAAAGTCAAAACTATCACACTTTCTAGAAAAACTTCCACTTTTTTTCTTTATGACAATTTCCCGAAAAGGGCGGCTCAAATTGCGGCGGGATACCGAGCCGCCCAAGAATCACGCGCCGCCCCAAAAAACTATCTAACTTGTGCTACGTGGAAACCCTCTATTATAAGGTTTCCCCGTCAACTTGTGCGTCTGCAGTTTCACAATTTCAAATTGTACGTCTGCATTTTGCACAATTTTGACAAAACAAAAAAGCTTGTGAATTTGCCGCTGGTGCCGCGGCTGCTGCCCCTGCACTAAGTCCCGCTGGAGCTTCGATGGATCTCATTTCCGTGGACTCGGGTTCTGAGCAATCCGAGCCCGAGCCCGTGGGGGAAGCAGAGGGCATGGGATCGGGCGCTAATCTGCATGCCCCCGATGTTCCTGACGAGGGGCGCGTCGAGGTGGTGTGAACGCCCGAGGTGGATTTCATGCTCCTACTCGAGGTAAGATATGATGGGATCGATTGCACAGCATTTGGCCTGTTTCCGTTTGTCAATGCTATCGCCCTGCATAGACTCCGTGCGCTGGGCGAACCAGAACAAACTTGTGGACGCTAAATGGCTGTGCAGCAGTCACCCTGTGCACGTTTCTACCGACTGTTATCGTCAGTATGTTTGTTTTGGGCGCTTGCTTTCTTGACTCGGTTATCTGCGTAGTACCATTTGTTTTTTTCATTTGTATCCCAGCGTATCTTACTCGTGTCATGTGCGTCGCTCGTAAAGATTACGTACACACGCTGCTCCTCGCAAAAGTTGCAGGTCTGACACCTTCAGTTTTACTTGTACGATAGGAGGAACACGCCCGTATACCCAATGTTATCGTCAGGCTTTCTCAGTCAGCGAGAGACTGCTCTTTCGGATACTCAAAAAGCGTACGTAACCGGATATAGAAAGAACATCAGTAGTTAGAGTCGCTGTTCTGTTGTCTTTTGAATCCTAGGATCATACCTACGTGTTTTGTATCCGTATAGTTCACCCTCACTTTTTGTTCACTTTGGAAGACGTCATCACTACGTATTATACGTGTTACATCTAATCCTTTATTTTTTGTTTTATCGTACCTTGTGTTGTTTGTGCGGCAGGTAGGCGAACGCTCAACCAATACTCGCGATTGGCGAGAGGTCGGGAGGGGGTTGAATGATATGCTGGTGTTTAAGCATTTCCGTGCGGCGTACACGACGTTTGAAGCTCGCTACAATGCCATCAAGCGTACTGCCCGCGAATTGAAGATGCTGCCGGAGAACCAGAACGGGGCGTTTTCCGACGGACACGGAGGGACCGGTTCGAGCGCTGGTGGTCACGGGCCCGAGTCCCTGTAAATGGAATATGACGAGGAGGTGGTCGTTTTAGTCGTTCTCATGTTTTCCACCATAAATGTTCGCTCTCGCTGTAAGTTCAGAGTATGTTTTAATATGAAGTGTTCCAGGACGTCATGCGTAGTTTCACCTCACGGTACGACATCGACTATCTGCCTACAATATTGCGGGGCTAACTTGGGTGATGTTTTTGGACGCCCACACCTCAACAACCCCCCCCCCCACCCCCCCCACCACCATGTTATCTAAGTTCCACTCAAAGCGCCAATGGTTGTCGTAAGTATCCATTCAGTCGTGTGCCCCGCTGTCACCGATCGCTCCTCGCAACCGTAACAACGCTCTGGCATGCACCGACCTAAACCCCCCGCCCGCCCGCAAGCCGTCCCCCCCCGCCCTTAGCGCCCCGCACAGGCCTCGCCTCACCAACATTACGCACAGCCCAGCTCCGACAACCACCAGCCACGCCGACCCGGTTAGCCCATCGTATATCCGTCCATTCACGGGCCCACTATACCATACCTCCCAGTAAAATACGGAGCTCGCCCCCTGCTGGTCCACCCGCCCCACCGCTCTCACACGCCGGTTACGGATAGAGTTTAAAACATACTATGACATAGCATCGTAACCTAATAGGTTTAATATAACTCCAATACCACCACCCGGCCCCGGGCCCCTCCATTACAAGAAACGTTTCCCCCCTCCCCCCATCGGCGAACGTACATACGATACGGCCCCCTTCGAAAGAAATACGTACCCCCCCCCGCCCCCCGCCAGCCCGCACCACCAAACGGCAATACCTCGTCCCGCCCGCGCACCACCCACCGGCACACGCATTGGCCCGACCTTTCTACTTGTCGTTATTAACTCCCCTAATGACTGACCTCCGGCGTATAAGAACGGAAACCCGGGCACAGCGCAGCCCAGGGCCACACCCGCCCCCAGCCCCCCGCCATTATTCCCTCTCCGGCCGACGCAGACAAGCAGGTCGACCGCTACGACAGGTTTTAACCATTCTAATCTAGAGAAGATAAGGTTCTAAAACAATGAAACATATACAAGCTTCAACTCCGTGGCCCCATCCAATTTTGGCAAGGACTGCCGGTCCAACGTTCAACGTCGCCACCCCCTCGTTGCTCGTCGACGTACGATACGACTAACGGCCTTCGCTTGAAAGCAATACGCACATCCCCGAATACACCCAAAGCCGCCAGCCCCATCCCCCCCCCCCGCGCCACCACGCCGCTCGTACCCACGCCCAAGCCCCCCCCACCCGCGACCCCCCTCCCGGGCCCATTACGAAAATGCGGGGGGGCCGACTCAAAATGAAAAATCGATCAAAACACGTATGATGGCACGCATGCAGCGCTTGCGTTACCACCCACTACAAATCGCGCTCACACTACATACCTCGCAAGCACTGCAAAAAATATGATTTTGTTTCAGTCTTAAAATGCCAAACTTAAGCACCCGGCGCCACACCCCGCCACCCCCTGCCACCCCCGCCCCGCCCCAACCTCCCCTCCTCTTCCCCTACGTCGAACTGCCCATTCCCTTCCCCCCTCTTTCCTGCCGCTTCGTCCTTCCGTTGCAAATCCGTAACTTATTTGTATTATGTGGGCAACGGACAAGGCGTCGCCTCCGGCTGACGCTGGGAACGGCTCCTCATCGAACGGTTATAAGAGGCGCCGCGACGACGAAGACGGTGGCTCCGGAGGAAACCATGGGGGCCAGGACAACCCCCTAGACATGACGTCATAATCCCCTAAAAATCCAGCTAGAATTATCGACGCCTTGGCTTTGCTTGGGGGTTTGATTGAATTGTCGACTCGTGTTTGTTTGTTCGCGCTTGGCGTGTCTTGGAATAGTTTCGCTTGACTCGTGTTCGCAGAGTAAAAATAATAGGAACGGGATACCGGGCGGTTCTCCTAAAAATGTGTCGTCTTTAACGCCACCACTTTCGTGACTACTTGGTTTTGTCACCATGCAAAAAAGGCGTGTGCAGGGTACGACTTGTATGTGTGCTGTGTTGCCGTCGCCGGTTAATGTTCCCTTCTGGGATGACGTGTGTGGGTTACCAGCAGCTTACTCGGATCTGTCGGCCCCAATTCGAAATAGTGCATCTGTTTTTATGCGTTACGGCTAGCTACTTGTTTTTGGTCATTTCTAGGTGGTAGAAGGGGTGTGAATGGCGTTGAGTACGTACTCATTGTCGCTGCTATTACATGCGCACCCTTGAATATGGCATCCATGTTATATGCTTACGCTCTCTGTAAACACACGAGGAGTGTTCATTATCCCGCGGTGTCTTTGTTAATTGTTGATAACGTCTTGTACGTAGGATCGCTGCACATATTTGTAGAACATAGCTGTGTCTAGCTGCCTTACCTTTGTCCTTGTGCACGTGGTGTCACGCGTAGTGCAGTTAGCTTATGAGTCAACAACGAAAAAACCGTGGGTTGGGGGCGAAGTTCTCGTAAATAGTGCATCGCTTTGTGTACGGGGGTGTACCGGTGCCGCCAGCAGTAACTTCCTTTTATCGTTTATGTTCAAGCTCTCTTGGAAGGGTGCCGCCTACGTCTGTTTGTCACGACTCTTCGTTCATAAGGACAAACCATCGGCGTGCTCATTAGACGCTTGGCGGCGCTCGAAGGGGGGGAGGGGGTCGGTACTTCCATATTTTTTGTTTTTGGGGGGGGGTGGGGTGGGGTGCACTCCGAGTGTATGTGTTTTCCCTTTATTTTGTACGAAGTTCACATTTTATGACCGAGGTATAGGGATGAGTTGGTTGTATTTAGATCAGGTCGCAAGCGCGGTTCATAACTCGCCTCTGTACGTTTCCTGCATGTCATATAACTCGCTGTCAGATGAACATATTTAACCAGTTGCGTTTTCTTGTTGTCGGTTGTCCCGCCTATTTCGCTTCCCGTGGAATGCATTATTCTGATTTCATGCGAGCTGTTGCTATGCTACGTTTGGATTCTATTTTTGTTGTTTTAGCGAGCACAAATGGTAGCCGGTGCGGTAGGGGCGACGAACTCGTCGGGCCAATATGTAGTGCTATAATTCACAATACAATTATTCGGGTTCTCGTATTTCTGGCTTACACCTGCGCTGTGCGCATCACCAACGGCTATCTGAGAGCGCATGAATGCTTATCTTATGATGTATACTCGTACCTCGAAAAGTTGTAATGTCCATACCATGTATCACGAGTATACTGCCTGTGTTGAAAGGAAACACGTTGCAATTATATTATGAGATTTGGGCTCGTACGAAAAATTCCCCCAGGTTGGAAGTGTTACTGTTGCCAGTTCCCTCGTAGTACTGCTACCCTGGTAGTAGTGTGGTTTAATCTGCGCGCGCATGTGTGCGTATCAGGGCTTTATTTTATGTGTCCCGCTGTTGCGCTGGAGCGGTGTTTTGAGCAAAATAACCGTTTTGCGCAACAGTCGCCGCGAGGCTCGTCGCACGCAGCGCCACACGCGTTTTTGGGCGCGCAACCTTCTGCGCCGATTTGTTGTTTTTTGTTGTGCAGTTGTTTCTCGCCGGATACAACACCTTTTTTGGGGTGAAGTTTTTTTCTGAATCGCCCCAGGTTGTTTTTGTTTCGCTTTTTTGTACGAATAATTCCCCCTTTTTCTTCGTTCTTTATCAAGCCCATGTTTATCCAGCAACATTACCGTAATCGAAGATATTTTAGACCGCTCGTCCTATTTACCATATTTTAGTCGGAATAAAAAGACACCTTTTGCTTCTGGCGGTATACTTTTTGTTTTAGGCTTTGTTTCTATCCGCCGTAGCCAAACATATTTGTTTTGCTTGATTTTCAGGCGTATATTCGCGCACATATTGTAATTATATCGACCCCGCTTGCGCGCAACAGTCGCCGAACCAATATTTAATGCCCTCTGGTGTGTACTAAAGACAATAATTGCCCGCGCTTGAGGACGCACTTTTTTTCATCATGGCATCCATTAACGGAAACGTTTCGGGCGCAACACAATCGATCGAAAAAAGTTTATTTGCGGACAACAAAAGAAAGTAACACACACGAGTAACCCGTTTGTTCCGGGGTCGACAGGGGTTTCTTGAACACATGCTTCAACTCTAAAAATAGTATTTAAAAATCTCGAAGACGGCGTAAGACGGCGTAAACTACAAGACTAAATACATATTTAGTCGTTCTGCTTGAAAAGCTGCCCATATTTATGTACGTATATACATATTTACTGTCGTAGTATTCTGATGCTGTCAGATAAGGGAGGTTGACACATTTCCTACGTTAAAAAATAGAGTGTTAATTTGAGTGTGGCCTTCGTCGGCGAGCACACAATATTGTCTCCGACTTATTAGCTTTTGAGAACAAATCAGGCTGATATTTGGAACTCCAAATTTAGTGCTCTATGCCATGTACTGCATAGAACCTTACATACGTCGTCTGAAGACACCGTATTTTCCAGGCGGCTCACCACACAAAGTTCGGGCGTGTGGGTGGCCGGCCTTGCCTACGCCAAAACATTCAAGAATGACAAACACCGTATATCATTCATGTATTTAGTATTGTCGTCATGTACGAGTACGACTACTCGTTATAACTTAAAACTCGCCGCTAACACGTGGAATGCTGTAGTAATTACATGCTCTTGGCTTGGGGTTAGGAAATGTATCCCTCCGTGTCCATTTCGGACGGACGCGCACATGAGACTATTATATTCATATCGGGCCATTATGTTGCTGTGGACTATGAACGTGCGCATACGACACAAACATCTCACGTTTTATTCCCCCTTGTCCTATCCTATAATTCCACGGCGCTGTTTACGTCTTCCTCACCTAGGGGCGGGAGCAAGACTGCTGTTTCGGCGTTCCGGAGAGAAACAGTTTTTGTGGATCTTACTCCAGGCCGAGAACCCTTGGAAGATCTCCAGTAACAAGGGGAGGGACAAGTGTTGGAAGACAGTCGCCGGGAAAGTCTTGGAGGTCCGCGACATCGAAGTTCACGACAAGGACGGGAAGCGCCATGAACAGGTCAATGTTGAAAAGGGCAAGGTGATTCAGTGTAACTGTAGATAGTAGATAACTACTGGCGACGAGCAAACATGAACCATTTTTGGTCCGGCGCCAAAAAGAGGGGTGTATAATGTAGAAAGTCTTTCACATCGTGTCTCGAAATACCGAGGGCGCCTGCACCATTTGCAACAGTTGTATTCAAAGGCCGACAAATATCATATATGTATATGATACGTGTCAGTTCACAGCAGGTCATTGATTTTTTTCCGTGGCAACGAGTTTGGGCGTTGGTTTGTTGCCCAATCATAACAATAATGACATGAGTGTACGCACGAAGTAGGCACTACATTGAAACCGGGGACATGTTGCGAATTGACGAGAACAAAATAAACAGAAATACAACTGGCCAACTGGCTAACGTTAAATTTTGTGACTCTACCATTTTGGTCGCCATTTGTTCGATTTTAATATAATAATAAGTTTCTGCTGCGTCTCGTCTACTCCGTTTGGCTTACTACTGTAGGTGATCTCGCAAGAGCTGTTATTGGCTAAGATGAAGAGGGTGTGGCTGGCTTCGAAGAAGCTATTCCTTCGACACGAGAGGGGGGTCCTGGCGAAAACCGGAGAGGGCACTATAAACGCGACAGACCAGTGTGCTGACGAAGACGACTCGGAGGTTCATCTCATGTGCGATTTCTCGGTGTTGTCTGTACCGGGTGTTTCCAGGGTAGTACGAAAGACTGGCTTGGACTTCGGTAATATAACACAAATGACGTAAACGGGATATGCCAAAAAACGTAAACACAAGCTCTTGTCGACGGCGGCCAGCCAACTATTCTATCACTGACAAAAACAAACTGAACCACCCACGATTGTATTAATACTGAATAGGTCCGAGTGTAATGTTGGGAATACTCCAGTTGGGCCTGTTGAGCGTTTCCCCTGAACCCTCGAAGGTCTCCCTGCAGAGGGTCGACCCACGCTCTTGCTGCAAATGCGCATTTTTTCACTGACAGTGCGTGCGAGCTGGGCCAGCCAAAGAAGCTCGATATTTCCTGAGTTCATGACGCTCGACCACTAACCACTCGAATAATGTCTAGGAAACTGTGAAACTTTGAAAGGTGGATACTCGTTTGAGGCTGCTGAGGTACAAAGCTGCGTATTCACAGGACTGCCTCGCACTGCTCGACACTTTTGCGACGCCGTCAGAGTTTTATATAGGCGCCATCCGCGGTTGAACGTTCCGGGTTTCTAGAAAGGGGGGGATGGTGATCAAAAATCCCCGGTCGTAATCCAAAACATTTATCACATACTACTCTGGGCACGAACAGGGTGAATTTTTCTCTTCTTTTTTTTGTACTATTTTTAATCGGGTTTCAATCCATTTCCTCTATTTGGGTAAGAATTGCGGAAACATGCAAAACCCCGGGGATGGTCCTTAAACATCCCCGCTTTGGAAAAGTGGTCAGATAGATCTGAGATTTTCAGGTCAGGGTAATTTTGGGGTGGGGATTACGAATCCGTGGTCTGATTTGAAAAACAAATCATTTACTGAGATACGGACAGTCCTCTTTGGGATGGCTTTTCAAAGCCCAAGACCAGCACTAATTATAGCACCGCTCCCACAGCGAGTATGGGTGTGAGCAATTTTCTGAGTGGCTCTCCCCCTCTTAAATCGGCCAAGCGCAATCGATTGCTGAGGTGACCCAAACAAAGGAAGTTCGGGAAGGAGGCGAATGAAAAAGTTCGAGCCGAAGGGAACTTTTTTGTTCTGGGACACTTGCTTAGACCTCGATTTATAGTGTTTTGGACCGAACCACTAGGTCGATTTTAATTTTATTAGTTTTCCTCAATGTAGGACAGCCCGGAACAGTCAACCACGGACGGCGCCTATTGTTACACTCGAACACGAAGTTGTTTTGCTGCGCTTACTGCTAGGGCGAATAATGAATAGCTTTTCATACGCACACACTGACTCCTGAACTTTCTTTTCCAACGCCCTGTCCGTCGCCTTCTTTATTTTTTTCCTTTGCGCTGTTGCAGAAGTTTGAGCTCGAGGAGGCTGTGCGACTGTTCGAAGCTTCAACACAAAACCGAGGAAGGACTTAGGCCATCAAAGCGAACATGTCAGCCGCTGTGGCGACCAGAGATGCAGCGGTCGAAGCCATGATGGCTGATAAAAGGCGCAAAAAAGGTCGTCGTCCGGACAGGGGCGACAGGGGCGGGTGCGCCGGTGCCGTCAAGCGCGGCAGGGGCGGCGGCAGCACCCCGCGTAGCGGCGGTAGCGGCAGCGGCGGCAGCGGCAACAGTGGCGGACGCGGCGGTGGGGGCACGCGTGGCGGGGGCGGCGGTCAGATAAGTGGGCGAGGGAGCAGCACCAATTCGCGTGGACGCTCCCTTCGCGCGCGGCCGACCCCATCTGCCGACCCTATCGGGTTCCTCGCGAACGGAACTCCAGTGGCTGGGATTTTGGAGTTGTCAGACGGCGACGTGGAGGGAGACTCGCCGTCGGGTGTCGAGAGTACTCGCGTCGACATGGTGGATGCGCAGGCGCAGGCCTTAGCCAGGGGCGACTTGGGAAGGCAGTCTACAGGGGGCGCCGGGGGGGGTGAAGCGTAAAGCTCCAAACTCGTACGAGTCTCAACACCCCCAGGACATGGATGGAATCATGGCACACCTTGCGCAGCATGCCGTGGCAAACATGCAGAACAATGGCAACGGGGAGGGAGACGCCTTAAGGCGGCGTGTCGATGACCGTTTGGATGCATTCGGATCCAAATTAGGCGATTTGTCCGGTAAGCTAGGTACGATATTGGTGAGGCTTTCACACAACGGGGCCCCTGCTGTCGCGCCTCCGCCTGCTTATGGGGCCATGCAGCCACACGCCGCTCACACGGGCGGTTTTCCTTCACACGGTATTCAGCCTGGGTGTTTTCCGCACGGTGCAGCGATGGGTTACGGGGGGGCACCGGGACTCCACCCAGACGCCGGTGCCGCTGCTGTCGCCCACCACGCAGGGCCAGCTCCCGATGGCGGCTTCGGGGTCCCTGGGACGGTTGCAGCAGGGCTGGGCACCGCCGGTCATGCCCATCCTCTGCAGCAGGGCGGTGCTTCCAACTTCGGGGGGGGCGTATTCCACACAGGCCAAGCACACGTTCCTGGAGCCGTAAACCCTGTGGCGGCGGCGGCGGAAGGAGCGGGTGCGGCAGGTGCACAAGGTCCAGTAGTACAGGGCAGTGTTGTCGATACGGGGGGGGGCGCGTCTCGACACCGGCCAGGCCAAGCACACGTTGATCGAGCCGGCTACCCTGTGGCGGCGGGGGGGGGGGCGGTTGCGGCAGGTGCACAGGGCCCAGTGGTACAGCGCGGTGTCGTTTGGTCCGGGGGGGTCGCCCTTCGGCTCCGGCAAGTCCAAGCACACGTTGCAGGCGCCGGGTACCCTGTTGTGGCGGCGGGGGGGGTGGTGGCCGTAGGTGTACAAAGCGCTGTGGTAGAGGGAGGTGTCGTCGGGAAAGGGGGGGTCGCCCTGGTCTCCGGCCAGGCCAAGCCCCCATAGGCGGCGCCAAGAACCCAGTGTTGGCGGCGAGGGGAGCGGTTGCCGCAGGTGTACAAGGCGCTGTAGTACAGGGTAGTTCGGACGGGTCTGTGGGGGGCGCGCCTGGGCTCCGGCCATGCGGAGCACCCTTAGGCGGCGCCGTAAACCCCGTCACGTCGGCAGGTGAAGCGGTTGCCATAAGTGGCCAAGGTGCAAGGGTACAGGGCGGCATTGACAGTGCTGGGGGGGGCGCGCCTGGGGTACGGCCAGGCCAAGGTTACCTACATGGTATAGGCAAGAAAAATACGAAGTCGTCTAAGGGTTCATCGAAACCATTGTCGATCGATAACCGGCCCGGGTGGAGGTGACGGCGTAGGGAGAAATTCATACTTTAGTATATATTCAGGTTATACATTTTAGTTTATCACCCGACCTTGCCGATCATACACACTGTTTTTTCTAGGTTAATGTTTTGTATACAACTGTGACTTACGGCACCCTTCTAGTATTATAGGTGCCGCGGTCAGAGGGTCTTGTATACGGGTATGATGTCGATTTCGTGGATCCCCTGAGTGTTGTCGGTCGTGGGGAGTAATATGCTGCATGGCGACTGATCCGGGGTCTATTCATTTACATGTAGTGGTTGGTAGCGTCGACGCTCCATCGGTGTTTAAATTAAGGTTACGTTGGCATTGCTTTCCTGGCTTTTTATATTAACGTTCTTCAACACAGGTTGTATGTTCGCCCAAATAATGGCACATACCTTCAATGTACATGGAAAATTCATTAGTCGAAGCTTCTGTGGTGTCTGTACCGTGTACAAAAACACCTCGTTTTAACGTGTTTAGTAGGGAGTACAATTGGTGGGGGGGGGGGGGACCCTTAGGGATGTATTCAGAATAGGGCGATTGTTATGATAGGCGATAGCCGTTATTTCAGAAGCTGTATAGGGTCAGTATATTATCGCCGACGCTTGAGTTCTGGGAAATACAACGTAGCGGCTGGTCTTCGGTATTTCAATGTTTGTGTTTTTTTATTCCACTAGGAGCGCATGAACCAGTTAATATTTTGTTCCGGGAACGCAGGAACCATGCGACCGATTCGAGGCGCGCGGGGGGGGGGGGGGGGGGGGGGGGTTCTGTGGTTAGTTCGCCGTCGTTCTCAAACTTTCGAGCAATCAGTTGCTTTGTTTCGTTTGCTTGCCAAGTACAGTGAGTGTTCCAGCATCGCTGTGAGACGTACGTACTTCACGTTTCGCGACAAAACATAGTCGTCATTACATAAGTCTACCTTTGGCGAGGAAGTCTAACGTAATAAGTACGGATGGGCCGTACTCGTGTAGTATCTAGCGACGAAGCTTTAGAGGCCCTCGGTGCTGGTACATATGTTGTGTCCCGGTTGTATACTCGTCCCCTACATTATAGTTACATGTCGTGTGTTGTTGGCCTTTTCTGCTCAACGGCACGACTCGGCGGGGGGGTCTGCTTGATTCTAAATATTTTAGTCGTATCCATGACTCGCTGAGTAGCGACCGAGAAAAAAAACATTAGTTCGAGGTAATTTAGTCGTAGCACGTGTAAATTAAGCCGCTGATAGTTCGTGTCGCCGGACGTACTTGTACACATCTGTGGTGGGAGTTTGATGCTGGCGTTTCGTGCGAGGTCGCAAGCCACGCAATCATCAAACTTCTACCACAGAGATGTAGAATTGCACCTGGTCGTCTGGTACTGTGCTACGTTGACGACGTTTTGCACGGCCCGAAAGCGTATGGCTGTTGTGTGGGTGGTTCTTCGTACTGGTTGGATCTGCTTCAATCTAGCTTGGCCTTTACGTCGGATTTTAGGATTGAAAGCCGATGATTTCAACACGTGTTTAGTGGGCGGCCGGTGTCCAGCAACAAATACTTGGCGGAACATCTGTTATTTTGTTAATAAAATTCAATCATGGTCGCTATTTACTTTTTGTTCATGTGTTTATTTTTGGTGTTTCATGGGAGAGGGATGCGTCGGCATTTACGGCGCATCATGTCCCGGATCGATGAAAATATATAAGAACAACACACGGCCATAGTCGATGCGCCCACAAGCACTCACATAACAAGTGGTAAAAGCGTCGGGGTTCGATTCTAAAACATCTGGCATGGAATATCCTCCCTTTTCATTTCTCATGGCGGGGAACGTTAGTGTTTGGCGGTAGTGCCTTGAGATTAGAGACTAACATGACAGGGGTTATGTCCGTTTTGTTTTAGTCGCGGGTAACATGTTTATGTTCGATGCCCTATCCTTCTGTTGTGTCCGTTTTTGTTGTAGAGTTGTATTTACCTGCGTTGTAAGAGCAGGTTCAAGCTACAAAAACAAATACCCAGCCGCGAATGACGCATGAAATAGTGGCTCAGCTGCCTCTACCGTGGATAGTGGAAGAGGATAACACAGGTGTCTTTTTGTTTTAGGGTCTAGAACTGGCACTACCGTTGAACGCGTAGTCCGGTCAATCACAACCCTTCAAAGTGGTCAACAATAGTCAGGCGTTTCCATAGATTATACTTCGTTTTTAAATCTGGCTTTCGTAGAAGTTACCCAGAAGGTACGAGGTTACAGTATTCGAAGATATATCTGCTGCGCGTGAGCAACGTCACATTGAACATAGAAACCGGACAACGTACTGAATATAAGCGATTCATAAAGGAAGGAATTTCCACTAACAGCCGCTCAAGGGTTAAAATAGCCACACATTTTTGACAAGATTAAGGGGGACCTTTCGCATACATGTGCGACAAGTCCCTGACGAACTGCTTTTTCACGTTGTTTTTTATTGTTTTTTTAACGCCACAACCAATCCCAACCCATTAATACACAAACCCCCACGAAAGGAAAGAAAGAAACCAAACTCCCTGCAGAAATGAAACTCATACACACGTATAGACACGTACACAGACTATCGGTGGCGGGTCCAGTACTTAGTCATGACACATGCCTCCACCAATATATATAGCGGCACACCAGTGCGTACCCACTACCCCTGGCCGTGGAGATAACTCCGCAGTGACGGCGTGGACACCTTAAAGAACTTAGAAGTCGAGTTTCCATAGAAGCAAGAGTGGCAGCTGGTAAAGATTCCGGCCACAGCGTACTGCTTGCCTACTCCTGCCGCACAGAGGCCTACCTGCTGCTTCCTGACGTAGTGGACATACGGCCACAAGGCCACTATTTCTCCAAGTCCCCATTCCACTGTAACGCGGGACTGGTGCTACGATAGGGGGGGTACCCACATTTTCACTACCGGGTTTTGGCCACCCGGACGAGTGGCTCCAAATCTAGCTGAAAATTGGACCTAAACATAGTTTGTTCGCGTTACGTAACAAAACCCCCAATGGCGGTGCATAAAGAACAACAACAAAAACAAAAAGGGTTGAGTACAAAGCAAAAAAACTAGTCACTCGGCCGAGTGGCTCTGTCCCGGTGAAAAAACAGCACCTATACATGACCCCCCTACCGTAGCACCAGTCGCGGCAAGAGCTCATGGAGGCGTTGAATAACTGCTGCGCGGGCGTCAACAATCCCCTGAACGGCGACATCAACCACGTCGACATTTGATACGCCGGATCCCCGTATATGTAGTACGGAATCCCTTCGGCGTCGTTGAACCACTCCTCTAAAAACGCGAGTAGCCCGCTTTGCCCCAACAGAGTAACGTCGTGTCGACGCCCAACCATTGGTCCCCAGAGCTGGCGGATTATGCCATCTGGGGAATCAACTGCTTGGTACTTCACCGCATGGGTACGCTTCCACCCGTTGTAGAACGTCCGCTGCCAGCGGATCGGTCGAGCTATTTTTCGAACGGTTCCGTCTAGAAAACCCCAGCAATGGGGGAGAGGTGCCCCCGCTGCAGTAATGGCCTGACAAAACATGGCAATCTTGGGAAGGATTGCATCAACTTGCAGCTGATCTACCAAATGTCCTCATCGCCCGAAGATGGCCTTTATTGTAAGATTTTATATCTCGCATATCAAAGTCGCTGACAGTCCCCAGAAAAACTTGTCCCGGATCAGTGTGGTCGGTGCGGCCAGCCTCCAAAGAGTCACCCCCAGTGCTAGTTTTCCGGAGACCTCGATGCGGCCGTAGCCCCCTCTGCAACAATAGGTGGCATAGATAACGGTGTGGTAGACGCGGTTGTGGTTCTCGTAAACGTTAGTCACGAAGATTGAGACGTATTTGAGGCTTGTAGCTTTTATGGTTGGCTGCTCTGGCGACGTCGGCAACACGTACCAGCGAGTGTCATTTCAACGTGAATCAAATAGTCGATAGGCTAAACGCGTTCCTGGTACAACAACACCATGTCGTTTGAGTTGTACCGAACACGCCGAAACTCCGGCTACATTGTTCAGATATGTTCTGCGGACAAGGTACAGGTTTTCCTTGTTGTACCTAGTAGGTGTTTGTCCTCTTCTAAATGCGAGGCAGCGCAGGCATTGTTGTTTTGTTTTCATCACGACACGAAAGTGCTTATAGGTAGACAATTCCGATCGTTGAAAGAGATCATGCAAGTAAAACATATGGGGGGATCTTCCTTCAAACCAACTTCCCGATCCGGTGCTCTCGTGTTCGTCTGCACGAAGGGGAGGTTTGACGACTTCTACGGGGATGCTCTATTAACGTCAAATAAAAAACACGGTTAGCGCTGCTGCTTTGTTTGGCAACGGAGACGTGACAGGAAAGGCTTCGAGTCGTTGTATGGTTGCTGCCGTCGCAACCGCGCCGCGGCTGCGTGCTGCTGCGCCTGCTCAGATAAAGTGCCGCCTGTTTCCTGAAAAAACAACTCCTGACGTACTCCGCGAAAAAATTACGACGTATCCAGGAGCACAACCTAACGAGAATGTTCTTCTATTTTAGGAGAAACGTCAGGTGCGAGTGACAACAGCACCCGTAGAGCAACTGGAACGGAGGTCGCGGCAGAGTCGGTGGCTTCTACATCGAAGCGAAAGATGCAGCAGCAAGCTAGTAGCAGAATATGCTGTAGATGGAATACGCAGGTGTAAGTAGACATCACATGCATCATGCCGACCGTGTGATCATATGTCCAATCCTCCTCATGAACCTTACTGTGTAGAGCTGAAGTGCTTGCTGTGGAGTAACATTTGTGCCGGCGTCGAAGCCGGCACAACCGGCTGAGGGGCTCCTGCTGCTGTTTTTGCCGTCAGCGTCTGCCTTCCACGTCGTCGTTTTCCGTCACAACAGCAGTACGAGTGTATGGATGTACAAGTATACGCGAGCCATACACCTTGGGTATACACTCGTATTAACACTCGCATATACTTGTTCTTTATACGTACGTACGCGTGCACAGCAGCAGTAGTTAGAAAGCTCGTACGAGTAAGTAATACAAGGGTTCCGTTGCGCGGGCGGCCAACGCCGCCCGCTACGCTCCCGGAAGGGAGAATAGAACCAAATGTGAAAAGCGTGAAAGAGGAGCATGTAATATTTTTGCAACTGGCGACTTGATAATGCCAAGAGCTCCACATGTATGACGGCGAATACAGGACAGAAACAATACTGGTGATTTTTTTTATCTTCCAACTCGAAAAAACATCGCGAAGAAAGCAAAGCTTCGCTCCGAGGGACAGCCGCCCGCTACGCTCGCGCAACTTAAGAAAAGGGGCAGAAGAGGCACACGATGTGTAAAGACCAACTTGAAAAGGCCAAAGAGATTCATGGTGCAATGCAGCGAAATACTTACTGCTGTACGCAACTGAACGTACAGCAGTACCCGTCTACCGCTGTATTGTGATGCAGGAGTACTGGTATGTGGCATATATTCTGTGGCAAATCAAGTATCATACCTGTGTACGACGACAGCAGTACGACACAAAAAAAAACACACACACAAGGAACCAACAAACGTACAGGCGACTTGCAAATGCATACAGCAGTACTCGTAGTAGATGGATAAATAGTTTTTTGACAAATAACGCACCGCTTGAACTTGGCTTAAATGTTCTTTTATTACAGACAAAATAATCCTTATAATTTCGGACATACATACTGGATTAATTGCAGCAGCAGCAACAGCGAGGACCTTCATGCTCCCTTCGTGTCTCGATGGACACGCCACGCCTAGCCACGAAAAAAACGACCGCGCTCCTTCTGACCCCCCCCTTTACTGGC
The DNA here is from genome assembly GCA_008828725.1 of Saccharina japonica. Lineage (NCBI taxonomy): Eukaryota > Phaeophyceae > Laminariales > Laminariaceae > Saccharina > Saccharina japonica. The sequence continues at coordinate 10,177 of MEHQ01000570.1, read as the reverse complement.
CAGCGCCCTCCCATATACCCGCGGTGGTGCCGGGCTCGCACGCGCTGTCGTGCTCACTGGATACACGCACGAACCCAAAACCGGAAATGTTTAAAAAAATCAGGTACGTACGTCGTATCAAAAAATGTTTTGTAAAAAGATGAAATTGCAATTTTAGAAATAAAAACACAGAAACCTTTAAACCCGAGAACCTCCGGAAAGCAAGTAACTCCTGCTTCGGCAATTAGAGGCTGAGAGTGGCTGTGAGGTACCAAGATATGCCGAGGAAAGCTTCCGAACCAAAGAAGATCAAGGTATGTATTGATATTTTGTGTATGTACGTCGTCCTCTCACCTTGACACTTCGATGTGATCCCGTAGTTCAAGCTCCCAGAGGAGTTGCAAGAAATGATGTTTATCGAACCTGAACAGCTCCTTGAAGTCGAATCCTCCCATGGCGTCGAAGACGTCATGCAACAGGCGCAAGCCTGGAAGGGTAGTGGGTGTACAGAGCTGGCGGTACAAAGACCACCTGTACATGCTGTATAGGAGGAAAATGACGAAGAGATCTTCCTCCCCAGTCACGCCAACTATGAGAGCCAGCATAGACATCGTGCGGCATGATTGGTAGCGCTTGTAGCGGACCTTGCCACGGTTAAGACGGGTCATACAGGCTTTGCCGTCTATGTCCTTCGAGGTGCTTCGATTTTGTGAAGACGCCGTACCCGACTCCGCCACGTTTTCGTGGGAATCGGGGGGTTTCTGTCATTTTTCGGATGCATTCGACACTGAGGGGCTGATTCATTGCGAACAGGTACAAGCGGCGGCATATTGAAAACAACTCTTCGGCCGTTTGCCAACTTGTCATTGTGTCTACGACAAAAACGAGCCGCCCAAAGACGGGACGGCCCTAAAAACGGTACAAGTTGCGGGGAAATTCTATACTAGCTGTATTTTCGTGCCTCCTCAAAGCGTTGACATGAACTTCTTGCTTGCTTTTCTCCAACTTCGTGATGACTCAGTTTTCGTTCTCTGCATCAGTCTGACATCATGTAGGTTGTAAGGATGTAGTTGAGGGGGTGGGGAGGGGGGCTTCGCACGGTCAATAATAACAAACGTATTCACTATTTCGAGAGTTATGTATATCTGCATGTGTACAGGGTGCATGTGCCAAGCCCTGCACAGGGTACAAAAGGACCAAACCCTGTACAGGGTCCATGTGTCCAACCCTGTACAGGGTCCGTTGGTTTGTCAAACCCTGTACAGGGTCCATGGGTCGCACCCTGCACAGGGTCCGTGAATCAAGGCACCTACTACTGTGTGATACCCTGTACAGGGTCCCACCAAACACGACCTCACACAGGGTCCGGCACCGACACCCTGTGGCTTGAGCTAAATGTCCACGTGTGTGTTTCTTTGGTCATCAATCTTCTGTCACCCCGAAGTGGTGCTTTCTTTTCCTTTGTTTGTTTTGTGTCTTAAACCATCGCGTGTTGATTGGTGCCTTTCTTCGTTCTTTGCGAAACGCGGTCTTCCGTAACATCCTTCTAAAGATATATTTTTGTAGGCTCCGAAGTGGTGCTTTGATTTCGTTCGTTCGTTACCATCGCGTGTTGATTTGTGCTTTTTTTTCGTTCTTTGCGGAACTCGGGCTACTGCTACATTGTGATGAGTATCCCGCCTTGAGACAGTACCAAGCCATCCTTCGGTACTCCCAAATAATCGTAAGTATTCTTGACATCCGGCAATGTGTTGCATTAGCTTCAACGTTCATCGCGCATAAACACCCGAAATATTAAAACTACAAAAAAAATAGTGTCCTTCCTATTCAGTTTTAACTTTGAATACAAGCCGCTCAACTTGTGCGGCACTGCCGTCGTGGGGGCGGGAGGGTCTCTTATTATGTATGATATTGCTCATATTGCCTGTGCTATACACGCATCACCGTTTCTCACCCCGATGGGTCCCGCAACAAGAACAGGGTGATATTCGACGATCATCTCTGCCTGGTGCTTACTATCACTGATATTGCCGTAGGGCATGGACTCGCTGGGTCTTTTACAGGTGATATCGTGTATCATGCCGGTGCTATACACGTGATATCACATTAGGCACTTTGATTTCGAAGTTGTAATATATTAATGCGCTACCCCCCGCCCGGAGAAGGGGGAGGGAGAGGGGGGGACCCCCGGGGCTTCCCCAACCCCAACCCCACGCTCACATCCGTATACTCGAGTCAACTCCCAACCTAACTGGCGACATCTAACTCTTGCCGCCAGTCGGCCAGCCAAACGGACAATTTGTTACAACTCGAAAAAGAAACACAAGGATACCACCCCATGACCTACGAGCTACGTGCAGTACTGTAGGCGTACACACGTACCAGTATGTATGTACCAACAGAACACGTACTCTAACAGCATGTACTTTAATGTCTAGACTATACGGATAATAACTCCTCCTCTCCAAAAACGTTCAGATTGCGCACAAAATCCGAGCAGATACATAACACCCGTTTACTTGTTACAAGTCATATTATAATACATTCGGACGTGCCTTAAACGCCCCCGCCCTCCCACCAAGGGGATAACGCATATAATATTATGATAAAAGCAAAACCCCTTGCATCAAACAAAACATCACTGCGGCTGGTTCTTGCCGCAACTTGCCCAATCTACGACACCCGGTCGCACCATCAGTAAGAACAAAAAACCTCACGGGTACGTCTAGCGAACAGCAACAAACCAACGCAATTTCTTGGTCGCAAGAGTACTCCCTGCCCTCACGGCGATACCCGTGACCTAGAGAAATCCAGCACGGTCCCACCGAAAAATTAAACTTTGTATGTTTTTACATTCAGATGGGAGCGCCGTTTGCCCAGGATTCGAATCGTACGACAAACACCCAAAAACAAACAAGAGTTGGGTATCTACTTAGGTCTGCATGCAAGTGCCACTGGGTCGTCCTAACGATTAGTTCTTCTTCCACATTGATGCTACTTGAATCTTAATATCCGGTGTGGGTTTCGCTGTCACAAAGGCTACACAAGATATGCCGACACATCTACACGCCTCTGTCCAGGCCGCGAACGGATCCGCTTAAGTCACAACGACCCCAGACGAAAAAGCGGCGCCCGTGCGATAGATAATCCCTTCCAGTGTGGTAACACTAAGGCATTTGTCTCTCGGCTGGCGACCAGGACCCCTCCTGTTCTTGTCTATGGTTATGGGCAGTGCAATGCGGTAATGACAGCGAATGTTACTGTGGCATTTTCATTCAACCTTCAAGGAGTGGTATCAAGCGACTAAGGGTTAGTATCAATGTAGGTATTATATTTACCTGCACTCCAATCTCCGTGTGTTTTCTCTCGAATACCCGTATCTACGATTTTACAAGCCGACGAGGAATTATATATCATCCAGAATTGCGTACTATCCCTCTGATGGCGAATTGCCGGCACAAGTAGTTCGTAATATTTGTGGAACACTGGGATACACACCTTCTAGGAACTTGTCCCAACCACTGTTTTCTTCGTGCGCCATGTGAGTTGGAACTGGAGCGTCCCCAATCCGGCACACATAACGACCACAGAGCACGCTCGATTGGATGCGCCCATTCTCGTAATGCAGGAGTGTCGGGTCATCCTCATGCAGTACCACCTGGTGTTAAGATAGGCAGGGTTATTTTCATCAAGGGTAGTCGTCTCGTGACTTGAATAAACTACAATGATATGTTTTTACTCTATATACCAGCCCATACACGTTCATCCTTATGTGAAGCCCCTAACAGTGTGGCCCAATAGTGCGGGCGGGGGGTTGGTTGGATACTACAGTAGTTTATTGATTGCCGCTGTAGATTTTTCATTGATCGCACATCTATTTTGAGACGGGGAGTCGTTTCTACTCCAAAAATAAATGTCTCACACAGATGGGCGCTCGTTACATTATTTGTTTCATATTTAATATAACCTAGGTCTACGACGAATTATGCCAGAGCAGACAAAACCAAATATCAAACAAATAGAGACAGGTACCAAATCAGTCATCCACGTACCACTCTACCGTATTAAAAAACCCTTCCACCCACGCGTCACCCCGCGGACACACGCAGCAACCGCTACATTCACCCACAATACATCCGCAGCAGTCGTATGTTCTTCGGTAGTACAGCAGCAGCAACTACAACAACAACAACAACAGTACATGTGTCGACAGTTCATACATAGCGGCAGGCGCCCTAAGAAATTAACTGCAGAACCGTTCGACGACACAGTGACACTCAACCAACGAGTCACCTACACCCACAAACGCACCCACCGGCACCACCCACCCACCCACCC
>MEHQ01001885.1:0-14353 GCA_008828725.1 Saccharina japonica | reverse complement strand
TTTATTATCTGCTGCTGCTGCTGCAGAAAAACAAAAAGACAATAAAACACGATTTCTGAAATGATACAGATTTTACGAAATACGAGCAAAAAGACAATACAAATAAAAACGAATTCTGAAATGATTCAGATTTCTTAGTTTGCATTTTTCTCTGTACAAGGTTTTTGCGCTGACACGCATCGCTTAACAATAAATGTTGGTGGGTGGTGTTGGTGATTGTAGGACTACCAGCCCAGGGACCAACCGACCTGATACCTGATACAGATTTTACAAAATACGAGCAAAAAGATCATACAACAAAAACGAATTATGAAATGATTCAGATGTATTTGTTTACTGGTACATTTTTCTCTGTACTCGTACAAGGTTTTTGCGCTGACACGCATCGCTTAATTAACAGTAAATGTTGGTGGGTGGTGTTGGTGATTGTGGGACTACCAGCCGAGGGACCAACCGACCAACCCAGTAAATCTCTCACCCACCACGCACACCCATCAATTACCTGCCGGTCAGTAAAAAAAGGTTTATGTGCTGACCCAAATCGCTTAGAATAAAAAACGATCCCATCAATGACAATTAATTGCAGGAACACAGCAAAAAGAGAAGAGCCGCCAACGCAGTAGCTTAATGCAGTTAGGAGTTTGACCACTTGAAGGCGTCTGTCACGCTCCTCATTCCCACCGTTCTTGTAGTAGCATCATGATGCTATTGATACCTGTGTACTTTACATTGGTCCAACATATTTGGGGAAAATACTTGGAATTAGTGGAGGATTGTTTTTTTCAGTTCTGAATGGGTTATTAAGCAGAAGAATCGTTGAAGGGGGCGACGATAATATTTGATGCGTGCAGTCGTGAATGGAGGTGGGCACCGGTAAAAAAACAACGGTTTAAACCGGTTTTCAGAAGCCCAGCAGGCGTGTACGAGTAGCCGGTTTTTGAAAAAAAAAAACGTTTTTTTTTCGCCGGTTTAAACCGGTTAACCGAAAACCGGATAAAACCGGATTAAAACCGGATAAGACCTGACAATCGTTTCACTTGTTTCTCTACCGAATAAAACCATCACCAGTACTATTATTAATAATAGGATACACACATGTGATGTGGGACCCCAGTGCTATAGATGGCGGTCACCCCATTACACACAGCAGTATTAATAGTACTAATAGTGCTATACCCGGTATATGGTATCATGCATACATACGTGTAAGTGTGTGCATCAACCATGCTCTAAACAGCAGATGCTCTGCTGACGTGTTGTCATATATCAAAACATACACCATGCCATACCAAGTTATGCAAAACTTGCACGTACGACAAATGTATACCTGGTAATATACTTTCACTTGTTTTGGACTCTTTAAAAAAAAGTTGATTTTAGTCTGAAGACAAAACATATTGAAATTAGTGGGGATTTTTATCTTGAAATTAGTGTGGATATTTTGACCGGGTTTTAGTGTAGTTAGAGCGCACGTAGGAAAGCCCTCCGAATACGCTGATCTGCAAGGCATAGGAAAAAAGACAGGAAGCAAGTAATTGCGAAGAACGCCCTATTAATAGTAACCCGTAGGTGTACGTATAGTACCTGTGCACTGGCAATGTGAGGGGTGGACAGACCTTAAAAGTAGATTTTACGGGGGTTTTGTGCTTGACGCCTAAAGCCGACCCTCCGACCCGAACCCTAACCCTAACCTTGACCCGAACCCTATGCCAGTGGTCAGTGCTGGGATGCTGTGCTTGGTAAGACTCTAGGTTGACTCGGTCGACGTGGATGGTGAGCTTGGAAATACTCTTGGTTTGCTCGGGATGCTGTGGCTGAGAAAGACTCCAAGTTGATTGCGCCGCGTAAATAAAGCATACCCTTGGCCAAGCAGAGTGCCTAAATAGCTACCTTAGGAAGATCTACTATCATGCTTTGTCCACTACTGGGCAATGTATTCTTCACAACAATGTTTTATACCTTGAAATCACGCCACCCCGTGCGCTGTGGTTATGGCTCGGAATCCACATATAAACAGCACGTTTTTCACCCAAACATGCCGTCGTGTTCAATAATTTGGAGGCGCTTCACGTTACCATCCGGTTTTAACAGGTTTCCCGAAAACCGGTTAAAAGCGGCTGAAAAAAACAGGTTTTATCCGGTTTTTTGTTTCGATAATAACGCCTCGTTATCCGGTTTTCGTTTTTTCTTTCCGCCTCCCGGTGCCAACCTCTAGTCCTGAAGAGCATTCTCATCATGTTTCTAATGAATATCTTGCAATTATGAGTGATGGATGCCATGTGAAAAAACATCTTGACAACCACTCAAGAAAAAAAAAGGTCGCATTGAACGCCTTTGCAAAATAAGGAGAAATATTGGTTGTAAGTACCGAACGAACGAGAGAGCAATCTGTAGTTTGTGGCGCGGGAGAGTGTACTAAATAGCTTCGGGTTGTGGTTCCAGGACCTGGTTGTTAGTATTCTAGAGAGATGCTCCCCACGGCGAGCAGTGTTGCCTGGAGCGAACATTGAAGGAGGTACAAAGCGGCGGGGCGCAAAGGAACAACATCGGATACATAGCGGCGCTCTACGTATACAAAGCCAGAAGACTGGCAAGCGCCTTTTCCGGTAGTTTCACCCACCCACCACCTGTTCCTTTCGAAGGTGGAAGGGAGGAGTTATTACGATGCATTCCTGATTATGAATAATGTTCTTCAAAGGGTGACGTTTGAATGGTACTGGACCATTTACAGTAGGTACTGGACCATTTAGGTACGCGGTCTTCGAGACTGCTTACGATTTACCCGAGAACGGACGAAGGAAGGAGATGCGGCCCCAAGGGCGACGGCACGCGATAAGCCGAAGTGTGAAGCCGCAGGTGACGCGGAGCGTCAGCGAGATCTCCCTCCCACCACGTCCAAACATATTAACCAGAAAAAGGAACAGCAACCACCAACACTCGAAAGAACTTGCCACAAAAAAAATATTTTCACGAATTTGGCGTTTTGCGCCTCTTCTCCCAATAAGAAATTGGATTTAGGCATTTCTGCTGAAATTAGAGAGGAAATGAGACGCGAGGCTGAGTTTAAATAGGAAACTCTTAAGTGCTGTCGTGTACTGTATCATTGTGACAAGTAATCAATGACGCGCTGTCATCAACGATAGCACCATTTCCCTATAGACTAAAGACGATACGAAAACTACCTGCCGGTCGATCCGCCTAAAGCTGAAAGTGTGTATCAGGCGGTCGACGAAATTAAATGTGGTAACTAAACGGAAAGGGCGGAATTATTGAACAACGCCCGGGCCCATTTTGCATTACGCAGTAGTATCGATAGTGAGTGGCAAAATCCAACAGAATCCCATTTCTGCGTAGACAAAATAGATCCACCATTATCAATTTGTGTTTAGTAAATCCTGTCCTATGGCAGCTATGACAGCTCATATAGATACCGGATCATATATACGTAGCAGACTAAACAATGATGACGGCCTGTTTATGTACGCCGCTGTCAAACGTGTTATGTGTAACCACTTGCCTATACCATGGGTCGTCAAGGAGAGAGTAGTAGATAATGTACTCGTATCATCAAATACCCAAATATACACACACAAGCAGAGCCACTACCTGTCGTCAAAGACCCATCATGAACACCACGAAGGAGCGAGCCGCACCTTTCCGTCACGCTCCACCCTCACATATATACGGGCAGTATCTTATCATCAAAGCCCGGGTCGTATCTTAACATCATCGACTGCCACCGCAAGGGGCAGCAACCACGCGAGGCATCCATCATCTCAGATCATAATGCCTCGCCACACCATGTAAAACCCAATCTCCGTAGACCAGTATGAAACCCCCACATATCGGGAAACCAGTATCAAGCAACCGCATACCACAAACAGCCCCCCTATTCGGTGCGCGATACGTTAGGTCCCGGATAACTCATCACCGATTGCCAGGTAAAACGGCAATTCCCAAGTTCCATAATAAATCATCGCCAAGGTAAAACCGAACCCCAAATTCTACCCTTCAGCATTGCCAAGGTAAAACGGCAACCCCAAATTCCATCCTTCATCATTGCGAAGGTAAAACGGCAATCTCAAATTCTATCCTCAAGAATTGCCAACGCAAAACGGCAATCCTGATACTAAATCTCTTAATATCGATTCCAGTATATATCTCCTAAACTATAGCGAGACAGTAACTACGGGAAGGGGAAAATCCAACAAACGTGAGCAGGCTGGTAAAACCTTTAAATGGAAGAAATAACATCGTCTTCACATAGATACCGTACCGCCCGATAACATCGGCCCCCCTGTTGTGTACTATGTAAGAGAACAACAACAGAACATCTCTGATATAGAACATCTCAAATCAAATCATAGCAGCCCTCCTGCTTGACACACCCCTCGGAAGTATACAAGACGACAACAATTCGCATCTGAATCCAAAAGTACTACAGGTATCAGTAATTGGTTCCCCTGTACGTTGTGCGCAGTTAACCAATAGCCAGAGCGTACGGCACACGATTCATCACGACCATCGCCATACTCTATTGGCGTATTGACCTTATTCAATGTATGGGTACCTCCCAACAATTTCTCCATTTCCTTCAGAACTCCTGAAGTTGCACATTTATTATTCAAGTACTTTCCAAAAACATCCCATGCACATCGAAAACCCCTACTACTATCCCCCAAAACCAAATGCGCCAAAACCCCCGAAAAAACAAACAAACAAACGGACCAGTGGATGAAATCACAACAAGTTCATCACAGAGTCACGGTCAAAGCGAAACGTCTCAGCATGCAACGGTTTGATGAGAAAGTCGGCATGCTGTTCTGCCGACCGCACGTGTTAATCTCAAACTACCCGTTAGACACACGTTCCAGACATCTACGTCCTATAATCAAACCATACACAGATACCAGCGCGCATAACTGCTCCACCAGGGACAGACCTCCGGTCAGTACCCTTGCGTGCATAGTGCGCATGCACGTATGATATAACCCGACTCCACTATCTGTGATGTAAAGTCTTCGTCGTGTTACCGAGTACAACTACTATCTCCCCCCTGCCCGGTAGACGACAACACATTCATCGCATGGTTGATAGTAAAACGCTGCGATACCAGTGTGACGCTGAAATCCCTCAATCATAAAATCAAAACCAAACTCAAGTCCAAACCTACAAACCAGAAACATCAGCGGTCTATATCAAATAGGCGCCGCAGACAACGAAACAAACAGAATGTCGTTGTCGTTGTGTGCGTGCACTCACGTACAAGACTGCTCCGTCCAGCGTTATAATCCAACTATCCTCATATTAAAACAAGCATTTAGGCCCTCGATATACCAGGTAAAGCATCGTCTTTCAATCATACCCCAGGTCATGATAAATGGACTGCCACAACCGGATAGGTGAAAAATTACAGCTGTTGATGCTGTTATTTCATAGTATTCTGACATCGTACTTCAGAGGTCGTAGTACGAAATTCAGAATGCCAAATGTCAGATACCAGTATACCAGGTGCATATCAATATACTCGTATATCCAATGAAAGCATTTTACAATCCAAGCATCATAAATATTTCGGCTCGTCAATTCCTACTGAAACAAACGACCCAAAAACAGTTAATCTACTGTAGGCCATTGCTACTAAACTACCCCAACCCCACGCGCTCAACCCCCGTCTCCTGCTCCCTACCCCACGGACTCGACGTTTGTCTTCCGCCGCGGCTTAACGTAACCGCGGCATGGACTACATCTCATAAATCCGCAGAGTGAGGGTGCAGTTTGACTCGTTGAGCAAAGGGTGCATCGTGTGGTTAGTTTCAGCGCCAGGAACCAAGTCAAATCGTTAGATAACGAACCCCATCATTCTGCACTATGTCTGTGGGTAGAATCATGCCATCAAACCCCCCCTCGTGATTCTTCCCAACACAACAATAGTGACAAAAATAACGTCAGTACCGATTTCTAATTGATTTTTCTTCTCCATAACCACGAAAAATAACTTATACCATTACAACGCATCAGCGCTGGTTTTCACACATCAATGTTATGTACTGCTGTAGAATCAAGCATAAAATCAGCAGTAATTTACCAACACATTGATCATGCATTGAGGAATCAAGCCAACATGAGCAGTAGTTTCCCCAACACATTATATAACATGCGCTGTAATGACGCCAATAATCAGCAGTAATTTTCCTACACAATAAGACCATGCGCTGTAAAATCAAGCTGGCAACCCACCCCCTGTTATGCTTCAAGCAACACACAGCAGTACGGGTATCATGCATCCACGTATACCTATAATACGGTATACCAGTACACAGCAGTCTGACAAATCATGCACTGTTGCTGTAGAATCAAACAGTCAGAAATGATCATACACTGCTGCTTGCTGAAAAATCAGTCCACCACAAACTGGTTCCACACAGAAGTGCACTTTTTAGAATAATGGCATCACGACCCCCCCCCGTGATTCCAACAGCAAGACACACAATATAGTTGTGCTCCATCATACCAGGGTACAATCACACAGCTACAGCAGTCCTCGCGTCCGCTCTCCTACCCAGTTCCCATCCAACCACACACATAGCTGCGATCTACCATACCAGGGTACAAGCAAACCACAACTACAACAATCCTTGCTCAAATATGCCGGCCAAGACACAGAGAAGCACAAAAACAAAACAACAGACCAAGAAAATCCAATCCGCTGAATCCACCATCAAGAAAGTTGGAAAATCTAACATGCCTGCTTCGCGCCCCGCCGCCGCTGCTGCTGCTGCTGCTGCTGCTGCAGGTCTCCTCTTCCATGAGCTCTACCCCTCGTCCATCACTGTACCCCCCCTGAACCGCGTCAGGCCAATTCCGTTCGCCTGGGTCGAACGGGTATGTTACACCCTTCTGGCCCAAGCCCACCTGCGGTACTCCTCCGCCCACACCGTCCCCATCCCATTGCTGCCGCATCGGCGGCGGGGGCGTTACACCAACACCACTGAGCTCCACCTCAGGCTCAGCAACACCAAGCTCCACCATCTTAGCCTCAACAAAACCGAGCTTCTCCTCCTCAGCCTCGGCAAAACCGAGCTCCTCCTCCGCTTCAGCCTCGCCACCGAGCTCCTCCACCTCGGGCTCAACAACACCAAGCTCGACAGACGCAGCTAGCGGCTCACGAGCATCACCGAGCTCGTGCGCTTCGAACGTTCCAGCCTGCGGCACGTTGCTGTAGTCCGGCGCGTAGACGACTGGGCAGTGCACTGTCTGGCCATGTGACCATAGGCCAGAAACCCATCGCACACGCTGTTTGTTGCAAAACAAATCGCGGCCTCATGCCTTCGAGCACCACAACGTTTGCACGTGTAGAAACCGCTCATAGACGCCCCTGGAGGTGGAGGGGACTCGGGCGGATACCAGCCGTTTCCGGCGTTACGAGTCTAACCAGTGCCCCCCGGCCTTTGCTGGTGCTGGTGCTGATCCTGCGGCTGAGGTGGGTGCTGCTGCTGGCAACTGTGACCTCCACCCCAATTCCACTGCTGTTGCCGCTGATGCGGCCAGGCGCCTCACAACTGCTGCTGCTGCTGCTGCTGCTGCGCAGTGCCTCGATACTGCCGCTGCTGCCGCTGCTGTGGCCCTGCGCCTCCATACTGCCGCTGGTGCTGCTGCTGCTGTGGCCATGCGCCTCCATACTACCGCTGGTGCTGCTGTCCACCAAAGACACGCTGCTGCTGCTGCTGCTGCTGCAGCTCCTGTTCATCCTGCCTCCCAAAATCCTCGAAAACAATCTCCAGCTGTTACTGCTGCTGTCCATAACCCTCAACAGGAAATACCATCTCCAAAGTCACCCCCCCCCGTACCAACTCCCCCTCTAACACAGTATAGCGCTTCAGCGACCTCCGGGCCCGAAGCAATCCGATGATCGTGTATATATCCGTTTGCTGTATAACGTGTTCTGTGTAACCACGTGCCTATACCATGGGTCGTCAAGGAGAAAGTAGTAGATACTGTACTCGTATCCCCAAATACCCAAATATACAAAGGCAAGTTCGGTAGGGTATACCGGTACCGGGGGTATATTTTTTGCGCGTACCGAACTTACCGGGTACCGGTATTGAAAAAATACCGAACTTACCGAAGTGTCCGGTACCGGTATTGAAAAAATACCGAACTTACCGAAGTGTTCGGTAGGATATCGAGCCCGGTACCGAACTTACCGAAGTGTCAGGTACCGGTATTGGAAAAATACCGAACTTACCGAAGTGTCGGGTACCGGTATTGAAGTAATACCGAACGTATCGAGTGTCAGGTACCGGTATTTACCGAGGAAATACCCCCGGTATACTTCGGTACGTACCCTTTTACCGAACATACCCTAAATAAATGTGTACTTGTAGCAACAGCAAACAGATGGCGGCGCCAATGACGGAGAAAATGGCAATGCTGCCGCCGCCATCCCAACCACGTAGCAATCGGAAGCACGGTTAGCAGCAGTACCAGCCCCAGCAAGAGCAACAACAGAACACAGCAGCAGAGGGGCAGAAGCAGCAGCTCCAACTTGGGCAATGCGCTGCTGCTGTGGGCTCTACTGTATATTTGATGCAGTTCACGCGTGCCACTGCCATCGAGTGCTACGCTTGAAGCCCGTTCTATACCCTAATCTTCCAACGTCGAAGCTCCGGCATACAGTTTAGATCATCGGCCACCTCGCGTAGTGCTGCTGCAGCTGCTGCTGGTACATCACTGTTTGAATACAATTAGAGCAGCGATGGATTCGAGATGTCGCGTTGAAGTCCGTACATTAGGATGCATGATACGAGCACTTTCTCAGGTGAGCAGTCGGAGCTTCTCCCACTACACGACGCTGCGCAGAGCGTGCCATAGCACCGCCTCGGCGGCGCCTCGAACCCCACCGGCGCGACTTGGTGATAATATCATCTATCCTTTCGTTCGTACTCTCAGCGATTGTTATGTTGTGTCTGCAGCCGTTCATGGTGGGTGTGAGATGAGTGCGTTGTATCACTCCAGAGCGAAGGACCAGGTGGATACATGAATGTAGAGAAGACTGCTGCTGCTGCCACAAATAAATACCAGGTACCTTGTATAATGTCATAATGTGTGTCCGTATTGCATACATACCCGATTCCCCGGTATCGAGGCCGCACCGATCACCGCCGGTATTGTGGTCGAGGGTATACCGGTACCCGGGGTATGTTCGGGTATGAGTACCGAACTTACCGGAGTGTCGGGTACCGGTATTGGAAAAGTACCGAACTTACCGAAGTGTCGGGTACCGGTATTGGAAAAGTACCGAACTTACCGAAGTGTCGGGTACCGGTATCGAAAAAATACCGAACTTACCGAATTGTCGGGTACCGATATTGAAAAAGTACCGAACTTACCGAAGTGTTCGGTAGGGTATCGAGCCCGGTACCGAACAAATACCGGTACCCCCGGTATTGCGGTCGAGGGTATACCGGTACCTGGGGTATATTTGGGCGGGCGTACCGAACTTACCGAAGTGTCGGGTACCGGTATTGAAAAAATACCGAACTTACCGAAGTGTCGGGTACCGGTATCGAGGCCATACCGAACTTACCGAAGTGTCGGGTACCGGTATTTACCGAGAAAATACCCCCGGTACAGTTCGGTACGTACCCTACCGAACATACCTTTGCAAATATACACACACAAGCAGAGCCACTACCTGTCGTCAAAGGCCCATCATGAACACCACACAGGAGTGAGCCGCACCTTTCCGTCATGCCCCACCCTCACACATATACGGGCAGAATCTTATCATCAAAGCCCGGGTCGTACCTTAACATCATCGACTGCCACCGCAAGGGGCAGCAACCACGCGAGGCATCCATCATCTCAGATCAGAATGCCTCGCCACACCATATAAAACCCAATCTCCGTAGACCAGTATGAAACCCCCACATGTCGGGAAACCAGTATCAAGCAACCGCATACCACAAACACGGTCTACGACGTGAAAAACGCCTACCACCAAATGCCGGTAGAAACACCCGAGTTAGACAAAGTCACCTTAGTGACGCGGAGCGGTAAATGGGTCATACACACAGGGACTAAGTAAGGGTCTGGAATTTTCTTCGGGGTGTAATCGTATGGGGGAGCAAGAAGGCACCCGTACGAGCTGGTTCAAAAAGAAACATAAGATTCCATCTTTGATCAACCATTTTTAGAATAAGTTGTTTTTTCGACGCAAAATATATCAACATAATAACCGCATCAACAAGGGGAACACATCGATCGGTGAAGCCCGTTTGGGCTTTGTAGTTCTCGCGATATATGAACATTGTTCGTACTACTTCGGGAGGCGTTGTTGCATAGGGGTTTAACCGAACTATACTAAAACCCATATAGTTTAGTATACAGGCCATAAGTCGGTCAATACGTCGGAGAATCCGACACTAGACGTGTTCACACGATCGTATCAACAAGCGGAAGACGTCCGTGTTTTTTTTTGTCCTGCGAGCCGTACAAGGCTGTTATAAGAAACGCCTGCCAAATTACTTGAACAATGTATTGAACGTTTTGGACACCCTAGGGAAATAATAGTCTTGCGGGAAATCACTTTTGCACCCTGGCGTTTTAGAGTTGCCGAGCAAACCTTGGCGAGGTTGTTTTCTATTACATTACGAAGGGCCCCAGGAAGGGACTTTTTTGAAAATAAAATAAAATAATGAATGAATGAGTTATTCCGGGTCAAAGTGACCCAAACATCCGCGAAATTGAAAAACACACTACCTACAGAGAGAGGTAAATAAAACGAAAACAAAGACCCTTCGATCGTTTTTTTGTGCTGCCATAAAGAACACCCCTGTCAAATTTCGTTTTCCAACTCTCAAAAACCAGCGTGCAAAGTTGCAAAGATGTATTCTTATTATTATGCTCCTTTCTGGAACCAGCTCGTAAAAGTCACGATTGTTGCTCCTCCGAAGATTTTTCACTTCGTTTTTTCTCAAAATGACCGCAATCAACTTCTTCTGCCTTCGGGGTAAAAATGGATGAAAAAGTAAGTTTCCAAAACAGAATGCTTATTATTAGGCGCAAACACTCAATGAAACCTTTGTTTTTACCCGTGGACATCCAGAACGCCCAGTGTCTGTGCCGACTCTTTATCCTAGATATATATCTGTATAGGTACCAAATGGACATTTTCCCGGAATACTTTCACTTTTCACCTCCGGCCGGGGGTCATTTCTCGCGCTATCGGCTGCGGGGCACGCAGGGGGGCCGCGTGTGCGCCACGGTGCCAGTGCGGGTCCAACCCGAGGCCGGTGGGGCGTGCTCTGGGCCTTCGAAGTCGCGAATTCTGGCAAATAACTCAGGGGAGACGTTCCGACTTGACACCGCCTCTCAACTACTATGCAAAACCTTTTGTACGAAGTACGACTGTTTTTTCATCCGCATGAGAACGGAACACCCACAGCACGCACCACGCACGAGAGAACAAGGGCCACAACGACTTGACATTGAACGAGGCACACATCAAGCGTCGTGCAGCAGTAGTTGATACTATGTTGCATGCGTCTGCCCTCTCTAGGCTGTGTACATAGAGCAGTTGTACGAGACGAGTGAAAAAATACATGAGCATTTTTTGTAAAATTTTATAATTTTGTTCCACATTTTTTTAATCTACGTGGAGTACGTACACAAGATCTACGAGTAGGCAGGTGTGCATATCATATCTACAGTACCTCTGTCTACGGAAACGATAGGCCGATCTCATATAGCCGTGTCGTAGGTGCTTTGCCGCCTGCCACATACCAATACTCCTGCAGTACGAGATAGAGAGTGGTAGGCAAGTACTGTACGTTCAGTTGTACGTACGTACTGCTGTACGTACGTACAGCACTGGGGCGTGCTTTCGGCCTTCAAAGTCGCGAGTTCTGGCAAAAATTAGAGCAAACCGTGGCATAGACTGCTGTAAAAAGTAGAAGCGACGGCCATTCCTAACGAAGTTAATGTGACGAGATGATATCGTGTCTGAGGTACAAAACCCTATCGTATCTGAGGTACAGTGATGTGTGTTCGATATATGCGATTCCAGCAAAACCTCCCCCTGTGATATTAATATCACCCGCACTTTACAGCAGCGATTAAAAACAACAAAACCGCTAATACCCGTCACGGGTATGGATAATACTTCATACTCGCCGATAATTTGGGCCCAGGGCTCCCGGATATCCAGCTGTTCGACGGGCACCCTTAGACGAGTACTCGGCTGCCAAACGCGTTACCAGGGTACCCGCCCAAAAGGTATTACGTAGGAGTGAATACTCTTATCTAGGACAGGGGATCGTCGGGCAACAGCTCTGTCATAACTATCTTTTGTATACTCAGCTGTACAGCGCACAACAGCCGTGATAACTACAGTATACCACCACTACTGTGGGATCGACTTTAAATCCTAAAAGAGATAGTAAGATCGACTTCAGAAACAAAACAAGTCGTTGAGCCTGGACACCAAACTGAGGTTTCTCAACACCGGGAGCCCACTGTACCTCAGATACGATATCATCTCGTGACAGCGGTTTCGTTAGGAATGGCCGTCGCTACTACTTTTACAGTCTATGCCACAGGTTTGCTCCAAAAAATTAACTTTGAAGCATGTGCGATCTATTTTCACCTTGCGACACCCCCGGGATTTCAAGCGACCAACATCCCAAAGGGGAACCTTGCATATATACCAGTTCTGTGATTACCAAACCAGGACAGATCTTATAGATGTTATGTTGTATTGCAGCCAGGAGAGCACACCATGCATGCAATGCCGGTCACCCCGGTTGTCGAGCAGGTAACCACGAAGAATGCTAAATTTTGAAGTCAGAGGTTCGAGTCTCCGTATGCATGGAGTTTTTATTGTCAAAGAAGGATACTGTAACCCCCACAAAAACAAACCAACGTGGCGTGCGACCCCCGGAGATGTGAGAGGCAATACAACAAGCAGATACTGTACAAGAGCAAAACATAAATAAACAAAATACAAATCAATGTACACAGCGGAAGGCCGAACGAAAGGAAAGGACAGGGAACCGAAGCACAACAAAAAAAGCACCACCCTCCAGGCAGCCGGGGCAGTTTTGTGTTTTGTACCGGTAGTACAAAAAGTTTCCACAAAATAGTCGGTCTGGTAACTTGCTACCCTGTCTGCTCTCTCCTTCCTGCGTTCGTCAACCGAGATTTCCCTACGACCGTTGCCCCCCCCTCTCCCCATTCCCGTGGGCGCCACCCATACAACGGATGTGTGGCGCTTCCTAATCAATCCCGCTTCATCGTGCCAGACACGAAAAATACAAAGGAAGAGGAGGAGATACTACTACCACTTTTTACTTGTATATTGTATACAACACACAGAGAGACTAACTACTTGACAACTAGAGGTGGGAACCGGTAAAAACAAACTGGTTAAAACCGGGTTTTAGAAACCCAGCAGGCGTGTACGAGTAGCCGCTTTTTGAAAAAAATGCGTTTTGTTTCGCCGGTTTTAACCGGTTAACCAAAAACCGGATACAACCGAAAAAAACGGATAAAACCGGATAAAACCGGATACAAACCGAAAAAAAGGAAACACAGTTTAAACCAATAGCACCGGACAAAGTCTTCACTGATTATCTATCAAATAAAACCATCACCACCAGTACTAATAATAGAATACACACAGTAGCAGCAGCAGTAGTATTATATATGGTACAAGGGGGGCTTCGCCGCGGCGGGCTGACGCCCGCCTGCGGCTTCGCGCAATTCCCGTCACGGCGAAGAATAGAGGTAGGAATACTAAAAAATAAGCTTAATTAGGGCGAACAAAAGCGAATTTACTGCCAAGGGGTGTACAGTAATACAGGACATCTATAATGAGGTGTGGATCGTGGCCCGGTTATTATTCGGTATTTTTGTTTTTGTCCCCGATTATACCGGCCCCGCCCTGGCATGGTTCGGGGTACCACTGTTAATAGTACGTATATAATACCAGGTATGTGCATGTGGCTCTCTTGTATATGCGTGTATGTAGAGTGTAAATTAAAATGGCCTTCTGTTTGTTGTTTGCTGCTGCTGCTGTTCGTCAGTTGTACACACCTGCCACTCCAGGTGTTCTTCGATACAGTATCACTTACCATCAATATGTTTTTATTCGATATATATGACTAATACATACTCGTACGGTCGAATGAAAATTTGTTGTTGAAATACATCAGTACAGGACAATGATAAGAACCCAGCCTAATATTTCCAAGGAAATAAGAAATTCGGGAACCGTTCTATGAAGTTAGGTGTAGGACGCACCCTCTGGAAAAAAAAACAGAAACCCAGCCTGGGTTATATTTATTGTTTT
>MEHQ01001689.1:93783-106375 GCA_008828725.1 Saccharina japonica | reverse complement strand
GACTTTCGACAAACTCCTCGATCTCACAGCTGTTTTTTTTTATTTTTTACAAATAATTCGACCCGCCCATGCAACACATACACAGCGACACCGTGCTGCTTTAAGTACACTGCTCAAGTAAAATATCGCTCCTGGAAATTTCTGTATCTGTCACAAATAAAACAAACCGCGCATACAAATCATACTTTAGTCATGTTTCGTGGAATTGGAATTATTGATTGAAACTGCTGTATCTCTCTCCTACTCATATATGTTCCAATACAATGTATCTCCTAACCAAACCTCCCGCTCCACAAACCCTATTACTAGATGCATCGCGCAGCTTTCAAATTGAAGTATAAACCACTCAATCAGTCTGACTCACAGCTGATGTATATGTGTGTACATGATTGTATAAAACCTCATATTTCCTACGTTCAATGTTGCGCTTACCTGTACAAGGGTTTTCCCTTTGGAGGCATTCGGACTCAATTTCATAGTGGGGCGACGCAAGGTAAAACCGATGACGTTTTGTGAAGATGGAAAAAAAAACGAAAGGGCCACCAGCCGTTGAACTTTTCAAGTCTAAACACTGAACAGCCCAAAGGAAATCGGTACGGTACAGAGTACATAATCGTATCTCCAAGAAAACGAAATTCATAACGACCAGCGAGCGGAAATCCTAACGACCAGCAAAAGCTTATCGCTACGACACATCATATCGAAAACATATCTACCAGGTACAAACTACGAAAATCATCAAAAGCAAATCGGTACATACACGCGATTAATTAAAACAAATAAAAA
The DNA here is from genome assembly GCA_008828725.1 of Saccharina japonica. Lineage (NCBI taxonomy): Eukaryota > Phaeophyceae > Laminariales > Laminariaceae > Saccharina > Saccharina japonica. Next base: position 105,589 of record MEHQ01001689.1, on the reverse strand, counting down.
AAACAGCTGTGAGATCGAGGATTTCGTCGAAACTCATGTTTGCTACTCGTACCTGAGCTGAGTGTAATACTTCGATCGCGAGTACTTACGGGTTTTATATGTCCTCATGCAGGATGTACATCCTGTACACAATTAATGTACCAGGTATATTTACAGGAGACATAATTTACCGTCACTGCTGCGCTCGTTGGAATTTGCTCTCACCTGCAGAGCGGCCGGTGCCCCCTTTCCTTGCAAAGCCAACAGCTGCTGGGTCTCCAGGTAGTCCATGTGCACGTCGCCCTTGTAGTCGGCCATCTGCTCCTTCAAGTGCTCCATGTCTCCGTATTTGCAGGCCCCGTTAACCACCATGTAGATGTGGTCACCCGCGTTGGTCACCTATGGGCCGGGCGAAAAATGTTGAGCAAGCCATGGACAAACATGGAGAAGAGGGGCGGGGGACATTAGTAATCATGTCACAACATGCGCTTGTTCTCTTGCACGCTGGAAACCCTTTTTGCATGCTGGAAACCCTTTTGCGGCGTGGTGGGTGGGGAAGGGGTTACTCATCACGTTTCAGCATGTGGTATGGAGTACCTCTCTCGCATGCTGGAAACCCTGTTTGCACTGTTTGCATGTTGTTAACTCTTTTGGGTCTTGTTGGGGGGGGGCGTGGGGGGGGTTTGCCCAGTGCCAGACGCTACCCCGATTTAAGAGCGTCCAAGATAAGAGCATTCGGGATTCAAGAGCGGTCAAATCGGCGATGCATGTCCAGCCTATACTAAAAGCTAGATAATGCCCACTACAAATAAGAGCAATGCGTAGTTAAGAGCGCCTGTTTTGGCTCAAGATTGTCACGGGGCGCTCTCAAGTCGGGGTACTCACTGTACTCATCATGTCGCATGCGCTATTACTATTAAAGTTGCCTCTCTTGGATGCTGGAAACCCTTTGGGCTTGCTGGGAGGCGGGGGGGGGGGGCATCACTCACTACCAGGTACCGGTATGTCACAGCATGCGGTACGGTATAAACATCGAGGGCGAGGGGGGTACTCGTACTCACCATGTAACAGCAATCGTATTACCTGGTATCATATCATATCATACCACACAAGAGAGCAAGCACACATCGCGGAAAAAATGTCCACGCTGGTTTTATCCAGATCTTTCCAAAATGTAATTAAGAGCATTTCCGAAACGAGACACGAGTGTGTCCAGTATTAGGGTCGTTCTTATCGAGCAACTCGTTTCCAAAAATTCCATTTTTCCCCCCAAAAAACTGGAAAATCAAGAAAAAACAGGATTTATTTGAAAATTTGGAATTTAGAGTGGGCAAAATACCTGGAAAGCTTCGCATTCCGATATTTGGAAATTATTTATGGATAATATGCAAGTCCTAAAAAATGCGCAAAAAAAATAATTTGGAAATTTTGGAAAAAAGGTGCTCGATAAGAACGAACGACCCTTAGTATTTCACATATTTCCAAAACCCCCCTATCTCGTTGTAAAACTAAGCCACGACAAACGCCCCCCCCCCCTGGCTGGTACGAGGGACCCGCCGGAGGCGCCCCCCTGGAGGGCCCTGCTGGAGGCGCCTTGCCGGGAGGCAGTTGATAAGCGATTTGGCTTCACTACGACCGAAAAAAAAAGTTGATTTTGGGCCGTATAAGGCAATGTTTGGGTCACGGGTTTTTGAGTCAGGAAAAAAGTAGAAAAAGCGAAAAAAAAAATGTATGGTGATACGTATGATAGGTGATGGTGATTACCATGCATGCTGGCGCGTACGAAATGCTGCTGTAACCTGGTATTATAGAGTTAGTGGCGTTTCGATGGGTTTCCGTCGTATTATGAGGCGTTTTAGTGGGACGTATACATGTACCAGGTAAATTACAAACTACCAATATCCTGGAATCCGGGCACCTCCCTCAGCCAGAATACATGTACTGCCAGGAGAGCAGGAGAGACATACTGCCAGTAGATACAGGCCCAATACAGAGCGACGGAACACAAACAATTCGGGACGAGAGTCAAGAGTCTGATACCGGTCGGTGTGACACGCGTTTTCAGGGGACGTTGCACGAAGAATGCCGTCAAAAGGGTGCGGAGTTACTGCTGCTGCTGCTGCTGCAGGTGCTAATACTTGTGTTCAAGGACGGGGGTTAGTTACTGAGCATGTAATCGTAGTTCTGCGCTTGGTGACTCTGAAATTCCGGCGCCGCGGGTTCGAACTTTCAAACGATCAAACCGCCGCCGAATCCTTCGGGCTTTTTGCTCGGATCGCCTTGTTTTACACGACATCGCTCGACTCATATTCATATGATACCTACGTAATATAGATTGTAGCGGATACCTGGTAGATGGTACCAGGAACTGGTCGCTCTCAACACTATTAATAGGTGTATAGTGCCTGAGCCAATCGGCTGCTGTGTACGAGTACGTAGTATATAGGGATGGTATGTACGTATGTACCAAGGCTTCAAAATGAAGATGGTAAATGACGCGCAAAGGAATTTTGAATTTTACGCCACCGACCCTCGTACCTGACTTACGTACGTACGCCCTGATTTGTTTTTGAGTTAGACGTATGGATGTATGATTTGTATGTACGATAAGAGTACGATGGACTAACAACAGCAGTAATTAATGGAACCGCACAGATAAAGCGTTGTGGTGCGGCATATAAAAAAGTATTCCGTACACACGCATACATCTCCACCTGCTTTTACTACTCGAGCGAGTGCACGTCTGTCTGTCTGTCGTATATACAAGTGGCGGGTGTCGAAGGTGGTGCATGCACGCATGCACCCTTATATACGAGTATGGGCGATCACATATTATGCGAGTAAAAACACAAGTAGTTTTAGTAGCCGATAATGGTACGTATACGGTAGGGGCGCGGGACCAACGTCTAGCTTGAACCCCTTGAAGCGATGCATGTCACTACGTCGTGCTGCTGCTCTAGGCTACACATCGTATACCACCAACGTGGAGACGTGCTGATAGGAACGAAAACAGCGCACGCCATTATTCACCAGAGATCAGCGATCAGAGCAAGGTCGACACGCCTCACACACGTGAAGGACATGTGACTAATTGACAGTTCAGTCAGGAAACGATGGTATGGCAGGAGACGAGTACGTACGCACCTAAAGAACGAAGACGGAAAACATGAAAATATCCAAATCAAGGTCACACACTACACATGCATGGTACATGCATTCTGCTGCCTCCAGAGAAGGGCGGTCTCTACCATTCAGCAGGGGGTAAAGCTGTGGCACGAGCACAGGCCTTGTGCATTATTCTGCCGTCGCGAGTTTGTATGGGGGCTGGCATGCAGAGAGGGAGAGACAGAGAGAGAGCGAGAGATGGAGACAGAGAGAAACAGCAGAAACGTGTCATGTTGACATGTTTCATGTCTAAAAAACACACAATCTCCCCGCGAGAACGTGTATGACTCGCATGTAAAATACCCGCCCCCGCTGGCCCCCGTGGTGCTCCGTACAGGAGCCTCTCTGCCATGCGCCCGAGCCAAGTGCCACCACTACCATCACTACCACCACCACCACCGCCACCATCACCACCACCAATGTTTCATCGAGAACAGCTCAGATCCACAACTACAGCAGTAGTAGGATAGCCCCCCTTGCTCACCACGGTGTCATCTACGATGCCCCCGGTAGCGTTGGTGATGAGGGTCAGGCGACCCTCCCCGGACTTGAGCCCCTTGATGTCGCCTACCACGCACTTCTCCAGGAAGTCAGCGGCGTCTTTTCCCGTCCACTTGATCTGACCCATGTGGCTCACGTCGAACACGCTGGCCTTTCCCGCCGCGCGGCAGTGGAGAGTCTCGTTCATGACACCACCCCCCTCGTGCTCGTACAGGACGGGCAGCTCGTAGCCCGCGAAGGGCACCATCTTCCCCTTCATGTCGACGTGCATTTGGTGGTAGGCCGTCTTTTCGAGCGGGCCGGACGCGAACGTCGCTCGCTGGGCCTGCTTGACAGCCGAGCTGTTGGCCGAGGCGGCGCACCGGCGCAGCGTACTCGTCGTGGTTCGGATCATGGTGTGTGCTGTGTTAAATGGTCTGGAGGTTTCGGGGAGGAGAGGGTGTGGCGTAATGGGCGACGATGATGCTGTATGTATCGTACGTGGGGAAAAAAAAAGATGTGGAAAACACACCGCCATTGCGTCATGGACGGCGCGAAAAAGAAACCCCTAATAAAATAAAGATGATTTCAATAAAATCGTGCGCAATATTAGTACAAATCGCCTAAACTAACTGGGATAAAATATGAAGAAAGTTAACCCGGCTGAGCGGGAAAAATCGCATAGAAATAATATCCCTCATCATTTTGCTCCGCCTATTTTTTTTGTTTTTGTTGCGTCTTTGCGTCGCCCCACCCTTCTACTACAAACATCACCACGCGACACCAGCCCAGCTCCTTCCACGCACGAAGAGCTCGCCAATCCTCCATCCCACCGGTACCCGTAGCGTCGTCCATCCACCTCAAAAGCACCATGGCATCTGTGGCGGTGGCTAGGTTTGGCGGGGCGCTGCGTTCATCGAACGCTGCTTTCCGGACAATGCGCACGATCGCTGGATCTGCGCCTGCTGCGCGAGCTGGCTGGGTCAACCCTATCGGCGCCAAGCGATGCAAGTCGACCGTGTACGCTGAGTCTCACGAGTACGTCACCGAGGCAAGCGGACTCCTGCCTATCTTTGCGCTTTTTTTTTCGCTTGCTCTGACCATGCCTTGGGGATGATGATGCTGTCTGGGTTCGGCAAGAAAGACAGACTCGCTTGATATGGTACGTACTCGACGATTCCTACTGGCATGTATTTTCGCGCGATATTTTTCGGTGGTGGCTTGGTGGTGGTATTTTTGCCTTTCAGGGAGAGAGGTGTTTCCGAACGAATCGTCCATGAACACTCTCTCTCATGCATGTGAAGGTGCCTCAAAACTTTTCCGGCCTGCGGCTAGAGGGCCACAAAGGCAACCCACCTAGCAGGCTGCCCCACCCAAACAGCATCCCTCTTCGGTCTAATACGCTCTGCAAGGAGCAGGCCGGGCCTTATATGTTTGTTGCCACGCATTTATCCCGTGGGATGTGCATAGAGCGTCCCTTTTTCCCTTCGCCAAAAACCTGCTTCCCCCTGGAGACAAGAAGTTGCCTCGCTTTTTTTTGTTTTTTTTTCGCGTTTTTTTTACTCCGCGCATGATAACTGACGATCGTGCTCATGTTGCCGAGAGGCGCCCTATTCTCCTGCCGGCCTGGTTGCCTGCTTCTCCATCGATGAGAGGGTTAGTTTCCCACTGCATGTGTCAACGCCTTCCGCCGATGTTGGCTATCGCTCTCGCACAGGCGGCGCAATGTCGACCCTAGTATACGTTGGGTTGAACAATCACAGAAAATAAAAAAAATGCCCAAAGAAGTGCACGTAATTTTTCCACTCCCATGATTTTGTACACCTCTGTGGACTAAAATATAATGACTGATTCATTTCTATATCAATGATTAGAAGGTGACTATGTTACCGGCCAAGGTGGTCATGAGTCAATGCCTCATGCTGAGGGTCTACGGTATGGTGATGACTGATGACGAACGCACTTGGAAAGCCACGATGGACGGACGCCCTACTCGTATTGCATTGATAGTAGATACATAGAGGTGGTACGGTAGGTCAGGTTAAGCATGTTAGCATGATCGTGGTCCACCTGAAGCGGCGTGTAGCATAGCACGCCGCAGCAGTACAACTGTAGTCTATGGCACGTACGTAATGACTGATACACTTTTGTAAACGCACAGGCAGAGTAGGAGTACCAGGCAGTCTACTGCTGCACTCCTGCAACGTACGTGAAGATTACCGGTATTGGGCAACAGATGCTCGTTGATAGTACACCCATCGTGCGGTGGACCTCCGTTTCCATCTTCCTATGAGGGAGAGCGGCTACAAAGCCAGTATATACAGCAGTTCGTAATTGCTTCGAGGGTTGGAGCTGGAGTGTTGGCTGTTGCTGTTGTACGTATTACATACCAGAGGGTATATGTAGACTGCAGTACTATTCATATTAATAGTACGACTTACTACACAGCAGTAGTGCTGTACACCTACCGACGGGTACGGCCGTCTACATACCATTAATGAATACTACTGCTGCACCTACCAGTACCAGGTACATATGATGTGTACTGACTAAACAGCAGTATTGGTGGTGCTGTACAAGTGCTGTAGTAATAGTAATGGGACCGCTAACAAGAAGCACACCTCTCACCTCTCACTCTGCGCAAGGCTGACTATTACGTACTGCTATTACGTATTGCTCTATTAATACTATTAATAGAGGTGTAGAGGTTACAAAGGTTTCGGCCGAAAAGGTCACCTGTCCGGCAAAAGGCCACCCTTGCACCTTTCCGGCATCCCATTCGCATCTACTATCACCATCCACCCTACGTAGGCATGCATCCCGATCCACCCTGCCCTCCAAACGTCTAATGACGGTCATGTCAAGCATTGGCGGTGACGCCGGTAGGTCGCTTGACGGTGCCCCCTATCCTCGGTTGCCCGCCGTCACTTGGCGTCATCCCCCACCCTCTACGAGGAAACACCTACCCACGTTTGTGGAAACCCCTAGGAATAGATAGTGAAAGCACAAAAAAAAGGAACCGACTCTGTGTTAACCACCGAGTCTGTGTTAACCACGTACCAGGTACTATTCTTACGAAAATTGCGTACGGTTACTGTCATAATGTATTCCGTTCTCCCCGCGGGTTCATTCATGGCAACAGACACTCTGTCTCCTGTGTCCGCTCGTTGCACTACCATTCGCTGCCGAACAACGCGCTTCTCTCTTCGCCTGTGCCGCACCTTCTTTGTGGTTTTCGGGACAAAACACTCTGAATTACGAATAGAGTGGAATCATTTTTGGAGTTGGAAAAAGGTTTGCAAAATTTAGAAATCAAGAGAAAAACGAAAAAGCAAAAAAAAAAAAGTGTCAGTTTTCTTGTTCTTGGCAAGGCTTTTTTCAATAACGGGGACGTTGGGTTTTCATCCCCGGGTTAGCGGTCGTATTATGAGACGTCTCGCATGGCGTCGGTCCTTCTGTTGGAATTGAAGAATGCAGTTCACGACACTAATGTAGTACTTAGGAATTTGGCTTTTAACCCGTTAAGAACTGGTCCTACGAATTTGGGTGCAAACTACTTGGATTTAGTGTGGGACAGTTTTTTCAGTTCTGAATGGGTGGGTCAATAGTTCCAGGCTCGATTTATGGACGAACACAAGAATGTGACCGTTTACCAGCTACATACTGAAATTACAGTAAAGCAAAACATAACCTGTCTTACATGATAATTCAAATGTTCCGTTTTACCAGGTAAGTACTGAACAACGAACAACCTGCCTTACATCCATAATAATTCGAGCCTGGCCCAAAATGAGAAATAATTGAATGGTGTCGCAAACTATCTGTATACCAGGGGTAGATACAAGGACTCGTATTCCCATTGCTGTGTTGTAATAATCGCCCCCTCGTTCTCTTGCCTTCTCTTGTCCCGCCCTTCGTTGTTGTACTATTTTGAATGCTTCTGTTGCAAACGATGACAGGACGGAGGGGTCGGCACTGTCGGCATCACCGGCTTCGCCGCGAAAGCTTTGGGAGACATCGTCTTCGTAGATCTCCCAGACGTGGGTGACATCCTGGAGGCGGGGTGAGTGAGCAGTCAGCACTAACGGTAACGGTAACGGCATCGGCAACTATTAATAGTCCTGAATAGTCGGCAGTGAGCGGTCACGGTACTGCTGCTGCTGCTGCTGCTGCTCGTACGATTCGGTGACCTGTTACGTTACATTTTTTTTTTTTGTCTTGTAGACTACAGAACAGGACACCTAAATTAGAGTACTGCAATATGGAACAGGAAAGCTCGTCCAGGCTGTGTTTTTTATTTGAGAATGGATGCGTTCTGTACTACGCAACTTCAGTGTAACGACTCCGCAAGTTCTTATTTTCCTTTAGATATCAAGCCTGCCTTTTTTTATGTTCGTTTTCTTGTTGGTTGTCCTGTGTAACTTGGTGTACTTGTGACTATATTTGTGTTTTGTGTCGTCGCTTTTTCATGCCCAGCTCAAATCGTGCAAATAATAGCATAGGTTTAACCGTCAGCGGCTTTCTGGACTATAAAAGCAGTAGCCGTGGCCACAGGTGACACCCCCCCCACCCCCCCTGTTGTACATTCGAAGCTTTCATCCATCACGAGCGATTCTCAGTATACTTCGTATAGGATGCAGCTCACCCTCCATGCGACTCGCCCAACACCTCACGGCACTTCGCGCTTGGTGCAAGCAATGTGTTGATCTCACATTAAGTCATCGCCAAAAAACAAACAAACCTGCCAGGTGGGTGAAAACCCGACGTGCTCGGTCCCGACATTGTAGGGATGCGAGGGTCTATGGTCATATGTACGACTACCACCCTGCATGACATGAGTACACCCCGCCCCGGGGTGCCTGGTTCTGTTTTTTTCGCGCATGGGATTATTCAGCATTCCCACTATTCCTAGTGTAACGTTGAGTTGAAATAATCGGATTTCGCCAACTCGCGCTCTCGCACTTTCGGCGACGGAAAAATCGGATCAACCCTCTCCCTAAAAGCCGTTAAATTATTTAGCTCTTAAAGTGGGCCCGCACTCCCGTTTTAGGGACAAATTACTTGGAATTAGAGTCAATTACTTAGAATTAGAGTCAAATATGAACAGTAGTGAAAGGGTTCAAAGTTCTGTGCGTAAGGCGGCGCAAGACTCTTGAGTCACCTCCTGTGCGTACTTAAATATACACGTACACCGTTCGAGATTTGAAGGATGACAAGTCTAAGACTTGACTATTTAATATTTAATATTTCTAGTCGACGTTCCTGTTAGCAGTAACGAACGGTATTCAATAATCGGTACGTCTGGTACGTGGTCACGAGCTAGGCAGTTAACAGTATGTACAAGAGTTGGTTGCATACCCTGGTACCTGGCTGGGCACGGCTGTGCCTGGTTTACTGTCGTAAGGAACATTGGTGATGTGCTGATGGAATTCGTTTTGTGTGTCAAGCGAATAGTGGCTGGCTTGCTTGCTGAAGGGCGCAGTGAAGAGTATGCCCCCCTAGTCCCTACGTACATACAGGTACGTACTGCTGTAGTATTGTTTTTTCCGACTATTAATAGAGCCGAAACCTACCGTCGATAGCCCGAACGAGGACTCCCCGCGCGTATTCATTTATATTCTTATTAATGGTAAAATACTACAACACTGAAAAGCATAGCGTATACCGTAATCAAGGTAACACATCTCTTGGTACGAATTTCAGAGCCGATTTTCTTTGTATGATAAGGCGCACCGCACGAGACTATCTTGCCACAGACGCGTCGCTTAGAGAAAACCAGATGCAAAATTATTTCGAGGGGGTGTGCTATCTTGATCACAGCAGTATATACAGCAGTAATACGGTACATACTACTCTGTTCAGAAATTTCAAGATCGTTTGCCCCCCCCAACCATTGGTCGATACTGCTGTAACCGCCATTGGCCGATGCTGTAACCGTCATTGGCCGATGCTGTAACCGTCGTTGGCCGATGCTGTAACCGCCATTGGCCGATGCTGTAACCGTCGTTGGCTGCTGCTGTAACCGTCATTGGCCGATGCTGTAACCGTCGTTGGCCGATGCTGTAACCGTCGTTGGCCGATACTAGCTGTAACCGTCTTTGGCTGATACTGACTGTAACCGTAATGTTTTCGTGAGTAGTCACTTTTCCCCTCTGAAGTCCCAAAGCCAAAAGGGGATGCTGACTATTAATACTATTAATAATGCCAGGTATTAATAGCTACGTACGCCTAAAAATAGTGTTTACAGTATTAAAGAGTAACATAATGCTCACTTGGGATAGATCACGATCTTAGTAGATAGTCTAGAGCAGATCCTACCCTGCCGTTATGAAATCTTGTGCACGATATGAATACTACGGATCTAACCCAGGAAACGTGCCCTAGATCATGCCGACTATATGGCTCCCACCCGGCAACATGAGCTAGATCATACACATCATACACATCATTAATATATCTGGCTTGAAATATCTAGATCATGAAGTAGGAATGATCTATATGATCTGCCCGAGGTGTGAAATAATGTGTCAACGTACATTATGGTCCATCCAGCACAATATTTCTAATGACGTTTATAGTCATAACTCATGAAAAAATACATTTCCTACTGTAACTTATCACAGTTGAACTACTCGTACCGTACAACGGCTGAGAACGTAGTAATATTATTGGCGTCAACAGCACGACTCGAAATATTTCGAGTAGGCGTGTTGGTCCCGGGGGCATGGTGTCCACATACACTGCTTATACTAATATATCAATCGTCTACCTCTGCTGCTGTTTTTTTTTTGTGGTCACATCAGGGAGACTTTCGGGTCTGTGGAGTCGGTAAAGGCCGCGAGCGACGTGTACTCCCCCGTGTCGGGGGAAGTGGTCGAAATCAACGAGGTGAGGGTATGAAAATGCCGTTCTCACCGTAGCAGCCCTCTTAGGCCTTAAGGCAATAAGGCAAGGCCCCTTGAGGGCTGCACTCACTTACCGTTGTGGGGACAAAACACTTGGAATTATAATAAGATTCACGTTTGTCTTGGAATTAAGAGTTATGTATGATACGAGTATAGGTTTCTGTACAGTGCACTGTTGGTAGTAAAAGGGTTAATGGTGGTATTTGCTGTATAATTGCTGGCCGGTAGTAAAAGGGTTATCACCAGTTTAGGCCTTAAGGCACCTTAAGGACTACCATCCCGACAATACACTTGGAATTAGAGTCAGATTTTACGTTTTCCTTAACCCCTCAAGAACTGGTCCCACGTATTTGGGGACAAACTACTTGGAATTAGTGTGGGAGAAGTTTTTCAGTTATGAATGGGTTAAGAACGGGTCCCACGAATTTGGGGACAAACTACTTGTGAATTAGTGTGGGACATTTTTTCAGTTTTGAATAGGTTGAGAGTGCAATAGTTGAAACTCATCGCAAAAATCGAGTCCGTCCACGATCACCCTTGTGAGACTATACACATGCAATCCTCTAACAAACCCAATGCTTCCTACGTATGGTGTCTTATTTTTTTTGCAAGTCGTTCGGCGGTTGCGTGTTTGATTTGTTTGCTGGTTTGCCTGTTTTCTTACTTGGTTGCTCTGTTCGCTTTTATTTTTGGCCTATTTACGTGTTTACGACGATGTTTGCTTGTTTGATAGTTTGTCTGTTTGTACGAGTACCTGCTTGCTTGTTTCATACGTAGTTTGTTCCGCTTTGTTTGCGTGCTTGCCTGTTTAGGTACGACGGTGTTTGCTTGTTTTTCTGTTTGTACGAGTACCTGCTTGCTTGTTTCATACCTGGTAGTTCGTTCCGCTTTGTTTGCGTGCTTGTCTGTTTTTTCTTCTTCTTCTTGTCTTTGGGCTGACACACCCGCTCTCCCTCTCGCGTCGCTTCGCACCGCGTCTCTCGACACCATCGCCTCGACACCATCGCCTCGACGCGAACCTGTAGACTTTGACGGACACACCGGGCCTCCTTAACGAGGACCCCATGGGGGAGGGGTGGTTCATGAAGGTCAAGATCTCCGAAGGACTCCCGGCTACCCTCATGGACCCCGCGGCATACGAGAAGCACTGCGAGTCGTCGTCGTAGACGCGATGAAAACAAAAAAGGTTCATCGCACGCACGTCACAGACGTGGCAGTTTAAAACAAGAAACAAAACATAGTCGACGAGGGAAGGGGGGGGGGGGGGGGGGGGGGGT
>MEHQ01001689.1:78589-93690 GCA_008828725.1 Saccharina japonica | reverse complement strand
TACAACGAAACAAAGAAGAAGGAAAAGCGGCAACGGCGGCGGGGAGGGGGGGGGGGGGGGGGAGGGAGGAACGGCAGAACGACGGAAGTCGTGATATGGTACTTTTCCCTTTTTGACAAAGAAGTCATGGTATGATCATATTCTCTTCTTGAGAAAGGAGCTAATGATATGATACATTTCTCAGCTCGAGAAAGGAAGGAAAGAAGGAAGGAAAGAAGGATAACGTGCAGTGATGAGAGGGATGTTTGCGGGGGGAGGGGGGTCGGTTCTCCCTCCCCCCCCCTCCCTACCCGGCCAGCCCCCACGGACAATATCGCTTCTCAGTATTTCTCGTTTTTCACTCATCGGATGGGATGGGCGGGCAAGGCAGAGAAGACAGCGATCGAGTTTTTTGTCTTGGGGCAGAAACCGTGCGAGCCGTGCGAGAATGATTACAGCTTTAAGTTGACCCCCGCACTGCTATTTGTTGGGGGATTGAGTGGGTTGTTGTTTGGGGTTGGTCCCCCTATAGATAACCCTTGCGAGACTGGTATTAGCGTTCTGAAGTCCTCTCGTCGATGGTTGTTGTTGTTGTTGTGGGTGGCTGATCCCCGTGGGCAGGCCGGTCGATCATCGCGGCGCCTTTTCGCTCCTCCCGTTCTGGCGGAAGTGGACAGGGGCAATGCACAGCGAGAGGAATAATACGCCTTTCGTACGCGTAGGTTAACTAAACAACCGTTTTGCGGAGGGGGGAGGGGGGGGGTGATTGATTGCAACCCCGGCCACCCATCCCCCTCCTCTCTGCCCGTCCAGCGAGTAGGAAAGCTAAACATGGGGGAGTTGGTAACGGAGCCTGACGTTTTAAATAAACCCTTAGCAAAAGGAGGCGGGTTAGAGCTATCACATACTCTGTGTTGCTTTTACCCGTGGCTTTTAATCTGAGCATTATCTGTTGTGGGAGTCGCGACGCGCCAACCAACCACTGGTGGTGCAACGCATCGAGCCAGGGTTTCTTCACGTTCCTTGTGCCTTTTTTCTGGACAGCAAACAGCAGCGAGTCCCCACTCCACATACATCGCCTTATTCTTGCAGCAGGCGGGGGAGTAGCTGGGTAAGGGGGGATACGTGAAACAAACGCTCGTATATAGCATACAAAACAACAAGCTGCCTTTCTCTTTTTTTTGTTGTGCGCGAGGCAGGCCGCCAGGCTGCAACGAGTTTTAGATCGGTCGCCTGTGACCTGCGAGGGTGTCCAAAAAGCGGTACCCAAGGAATTTTTCGTAGGGCGAGGTGGTCACAAATGTTTTTTATAAATGTTGTCGATACATCATATGTACCAGTTCTCACCGGTGCGCAGGAAGATGGTATTGTTCTGAGGACAGGGACTTGAAGAACAGAACACAGAACATCTCAATTCCTCAGTGTCGACGGGGGTGTCTATTTTGGAAGAAAAAAAAAAAGCACTGCCCGCTTATCCCATCCTTATGATGCTGACTGTAACTTGCCTGATTCTCGCCCACAAACAGCCTGGCTCGACTCCGCCGCCTGGCCATGTCGTGGTTAGATTACGGCTCCAAGCTACGTGGCAAAGTTCCGAACAAGCACCAAAACAGCCCCGATTATCTGCTCATATAATGACCTCGGTTGTTCAACCACTTGCCGCAACCAATCCCAAGCCACGACCTTGTCTTCGTAAACGAACTTAGAACTTGTCAACATTTGCCCGTGGCGCTAAACCTACGTCGTATCCAATGGCGATCTTTCCACATCGTATAACACGCTAGCGTACCTTCCAACAACCCAAAATATCTGTATCCTCCAGATCCAAGATCTATCGTCGACGAGCGATGACTAAAATCCAATCCGCTGCTCTGACCTTTTCCTCGAGAGATGTATCACGTCGGTTCATTTTATTGTCAACTATCTAAAGTTCTCATTAGTATATTGAAAACAACTATCACCTTATTTCAGAAACAGCCGATTCTGCAATGTTTACTGCCATAGCGACAAAATATACATACATACGGCGACATCACTCTTAACGATAATTTTGTCTGGACGTTCGCAATTTTCCGAATAGCTACTTCATGATTCTGAATGACGACTACTACTACTACTACTACTACTACTACTACTACTACTACTACTACTACTACTACTACTACTACTACTACTACTACTACTACTGTAGAAGAGTCGAACATTCACTGCTCGCCGTAGCGCTTGCATCCTTCACGGAGTCATCATACACCCCGTAGCGCGATCACTCGCAGCTTGCAAATATGGGTTTCGATGAAGTACATGCTTCTCACAGCAGCTCATAGGTGTCATTATGATTTAAATAAAATAGCCGCCCAGAGACGGCCCCACGTGGTAGCCCAAGTGTGAGTTGAAGGCACGGGACATCAGACAGAGTATCCCTTGCCAGATTTTGTTTTGATTGAGCAGACAGGTACTTGTTGGTACTCACGTGTGTGTGTTGTTTGCTCAGAGATAGGAGAAAAACGCCTTGGTTTCTTTTTGCGCGACGGAAGACTGAAAGGCTAAAAGCTCAGGCTGTCTCGCTTTGGAAACCCCTGGTTTCCATCTAAGATACGCCTTCTCAAGTACTACCAATACGATCCCAATACCTGTTAATTACTGGTATTGCCTCATAATTCCAGCAGTACCACAACACTAGCCCACTCTGTTGAGCCGTATAATTTGCAGAAATATGATAAATTCATGGAAACCCCGATTCCACGAACTAAAACATGAGTCGAAGATGCAGCTCCTAAAAACCCACTCCCACACCTCTGAACGGCAAGGCTACGAAGCCGACCAAGAAACGTGAAAAAAACGAAAGAAAGGTTGGGACCGAAAGCCATGCAGTCCTGTGCCCGCCAGTGGCTTGCATGAGTAGTCCATTTTACATAGACCGCCCTCGGGCTCGCGAGCGGGGGGATCGGCAGGACCAAAACGGACGGGAAAACTAAGTACTCTAATTTTCACCACTTCGAGTCGTTGAAGAGGAGTGGAAATGTCGTCTTGGGTGACGTGGTACGGGGGGGATTTCTTGGAGAAATTGTTGAGCACGTATTATTGCGTCAACCCTGCTGGCAAGTACTTCGGCATGTCGCCGCCGTCGTGGGGGTTGGCATAGAGATTGCACTACTGTTATACCGACACGCGCCGGCGAGCATCAGCGCCGGGCATTTCGGAAGGCAGTCCCAAATACAGGAGCTTAGCACCGAGAGGGGATCTGCCCCGGGTGTCCCGCGGAGGAGCAGGGGCCAACTGCGAGGACTTTGTAGGGGCCCGTCCAGTTGAGCGATAGTTTAGTCTTGATGAGCTTGGTGCCTGTGTCAGTCTTCGCGCCCTGACGAATGGCGGCTGCCGTTTTGTACACCCACGCCCAGCCGCCAACGGTGAATTTGAGGGCCGGACGCAGTGCACCGAAGAGGGCGGAGTTGCGCCGGTTCACGCGATCAACTGTGAGAGCGTGTTCGTGAACAATGTCATACGCGCGCTGCTGGCGGTCCGTCGCCAAGTCGCAGTAGGTGAGGTGGTCGCGGGCCAAATTCCGGTGGCGGGCGACTCCAGCGCGCTCGAAAATCGTGGGAGGAAGGCGTGGAAGCCGACCCATGTGGACTTCGTTGGGGGCCAAGCCCGTGGCGGCGCTGACCGAATTGTTGTAAGCAAATTCGATGTGGGGGAGCTGTTCATCCCATTTGTTCTGGAGCTCGTTGGGGGGGAGCTGTTCATCTCAATTGTTCTGGAGCTCATTGACGACCATCGCCAACGCCCGGGCCATCGTGTGGTTTATACGTTCCACCCCACCGTTGCCGTTAGGGTTGTAGGAGCTGGTGCCGATTTTACGAACCCGGAGAAGCTGATAGACGACTTGCGAAAGCTTTGAGCAAAACTGGAGGCCGTTGTCCGAGAGTATGCGGGGGCATCCCCCCCAGAGGGGGATATACCTGTTGATGAGAATGTTAGCCGTGCCCTCAGCGGTAAACTCGGCTGCGGTGACTGCGAGCATGTCGGCGCGGCAACTGGGATCAGCGAAGAGCAAGATGTAGTTGTTGCCTCGGGGCGTGACCGGAAGAGGGCCGAAGTAATCAACGCTGACAGCGATGCCAGGCGCTTCCGGCAGGAGCATTGATATGACGGGCCACCGAACCGTCAGCCGCGAGGTTTTGCGTGCTTGGCACTCCAAGCAGTGACGTAGCTACCACCTGGTGCAGATGCTCAATACCGATCCAGCAGTAGAAACGCTCGAGCATGCGCAGGGTGCGCGCCGTCCCTAGATGGCAGGCAGTTGTGGAATGGCAAGTCTGTATGATCCAGGGGCGCATGAGCAGTGGCCCGTAAATGCGAAGCGGCTCGTCGTTCAGTAAACAAGCCGTGTGGCCCACTGAACGCGGTGAATCAGGCGCTAAGGGTGGGGACGGCCGTCGGACGAGTAGGACGATGCCATCTTCGGTTGTGTGGAGTTGTCCTTTGCCAGCCAGCTCCTGAACCTCCGAGATGGAAGGGCCCTGGTGTGAGGGAAAACACGACAAAATGTCGGCTGGCAAGGCCCCTCGCCGACCAAAAATTACGTAGCATATGGTAGCGTTGCACGCGGACTTGGCCTGTTGCTCCCGTGCCCAGTCGACGTGCAAGTAGCGCGCTGCGTAATCACCGAACTGTCGTTCGGCAGCCGCGCCAAGGGCATCCAAGTCGGTCGCTGTGACGGACGGTACGCCAGTCCGCGACGGAGGACCTAAAGGAGGAGTCCCCACAGGCTCGGCGCGGTCGCTGTCGGGCGGGATGGGTACCGTCGGGACAGGCGAGGCGGCAGGAGCTGGGGCCAGAACGACGGACAAAGGCGGTCGTGGTCTAGGGGCTCGCGGCGGGGTGATAGCACGCCGGGAGGATGGTCGAGGGCCCCCGACGGGGCCGAAATCATAATCAACAGCAGGCGGCGCAGTGCCAGTGGCAGCGGCTGTTCTTCGGCGTGTCCGGGTGGAGATGCGACCCGAGGGCGGCAAAACAGTCAGAGGCGCCGGGTTGCCAGGCGGCGAAGGGGCGGAGGCGGCTGGATCTGTGATCGCGGCGGGATATTCTCCGTGTGAAGTCCTCGTCGGGAGAGGAGCATGCTGGGCGACAGTTTTCACAGCAGCGGGGGCTTCTGCAGGGCCCTTGCCGCCCTCTGAGGGTACGGCTAAAGCCGAAGCAAAAGCGGTGTTGGCGGTAGGTGAAATTTCCCCACGGCCAGGACGGTGATCGACGGTGGCGACGGAAGAAGCAGGTACACGAGCGACGAATCCCCCCGAAGGAGCAGAAAGGTCGTCAGTTCTCATACGTGCCTCGTGTGCGCGAAAATCGCGAAAATCTTAAGAGGTGAAAGGTAGCTGATACAAAACAGCACTGGCGAGCCCGGGCACCAGCCCACCCAAGCCGACACCAGGGGTTGGTGAAGAACGGGTGACGAGCCCGCAGGCTTGGATGAAGAATATATCCTCATCATCGGCAGGGCTGAGGCTGCTAGATCCACTAAGGTCGTGTTTTGTGGCGGGCTCTGGCAAGCGGGACAGAAAGTCCGCATTTCCGTTGGCGCTGCCCTGGCGGTACTCGAGTGTGTAGTCGAACTCAGTGATAAAACTCGAGCCATCGCTGGACGCGTGGATTATGATCCCCTACTTTCCCGATGCTCTCGAGCGCATTGTGATCCGAACAAAGATGCTGAACTTCGTACCCCAAAGGTAGCCTCCGGGTCGCTTGGTGGCCCAGACTATGATGCCAACTTCCAAGTCCAGCGGTGTCCAGTGCCTCTCGGAATCAAGGGCACCCCGACCGATGTAGGCGATGGGTCGCACCGAGCCGTCCGGCTGCTCCTGTTCGAGGGCAGCACCAAAACCGTCGATGCAGGCGTTGCAGTACACGTGGAAGGGGCGGGAGCCGTCGGCTACGTACACCCTCCCAGTCGGGGAAGACAAAAGTGGGTGGAGAGATGAGTTTGGCGATAATTTCGCGCACGATGACCTCCATCGGCGGCGTGAAGATGAAATTGGCCCCCTTCCGTAGAAGGGCGATGATGGGAAAGGTTCGCTTTGACAGATCACGCAGGAATTTGCGATAGTACCCTATCCCGCCCATCAGGGCACGGAGCTGCTTGATACTCCGTGGCATGGGCATTTTCGTCAAATATGACACTTTCTCCGCGTTTGGACGCACACCCGCGGGCGAAACGAAGTGGCTCAGAAAATCGGCATCCGTGGCGCCCAGGCGACTCTTCGAGGGGGAGAACTTGAGGTTGTGCTTACGCAGCCGCTCGAAGAGAGCACGTATCGTCTTGACGTGGGGCACCGGATCAGAGAGTCGAAAGCGATCACATCGTCGAGATAGGCCGCCACCTGTTCCAAGCCCTTGACAACTTCGTTGATCACTTTGACAAATCAGCCGAAAAAAACACTGCTTCCTTGGGGCATGACGAGACACTCATAGAGGCCCGCGAGAGTTTGAAAAGCCACGAGAGGAACGGTGTCCTTTTGCGCGGTAGTCTGGTGGAACGAAGAAACCAAATCAAACAGGGAAAACACCCGACCTTTTCCCAAGGAGTCGAGGACTTGATCCACGCGGGGAATAGGCGGCCGGCTGAGGCTGCTGATCCGATTGAGCTCTTTGTAGTTGACGATGATCTGAGCACCTCCAGACTTTTCCAGGATGCCCACCAGTGGGCTTGATTATGGAGAAGTCGAGTGCCGGGTCAGACCTGCCGCGAGGTACTGGTTCAGAGTGGCTTCAACTTCCTTAGCCATGGTGAGATTCATGCGGTGCAGTCGGGACGTGACAGGCGCGCTACTTTCCGAGACTGAAATCACGAAAGGTATCAAGGAGCAGGAACCAAAATATGTCTTGAACTTGAAGAAAACGTCGGGAAAATCGCAAAGGACACCCCCCACCCGCTCGATGGCTGCAGGGGTCCAGTCTGGGCCGTGAAGATCAAACGCCACACGCTCGCAGATGCAGCGGCTAGTTGTGTAACTGCATCGGCCGGGTATACGGGACGAAGTGCTGGGTGTAAGGTCAGCAGGCGGCGGTCGAGGCAGGCCGCCGCTGGGCGCTGGGCGAACCTGGATCACGGGAATCTTGAGAAATCAATAGTTTTTCTCTCGGCGGGTGGCGGACGCGCGGGAGGAGCCGTACCGCCGTCGACCTGTCAGTTGCCAGCGTTGGAGGTGCCTGGCTGGCGTCCGTTCGGGTTTCCGCCAGGGTTATACGAGGCACCGTAGCGGATCCCAGCGGCGGGGGCAGGATCGGAAGAGGCGGGCGAGGGCGGGGCACCGACGTGGTTGCCAGAACCGGCCTGCCGGTAACCCGTTGCCGCGTGTGTGTGTTGTAGCCGTCGCTTTGTTTGTTCTGCTGACCTTGGTGCTGCCCGCGCGAGTGATAGAAGCGACGCTTACTTTTTTTCTGGTTGTTGTGTCTGTTTGAGCGCGAGGGTTTTTCCTCGCGACTGTGTCGTATTATACGTACGTGCCAACATCGGTACGCCGCTCCGTCATCACCGAGCTGTTCGAGGTCATTGTTCAAATTGCCGCTCTCGTTCATGAAGTTGTGTCTACACTGTTCGAATGAGTGTGTGTGTGTCTTCGTGGCAGTTTAGGCAGCGGCCTCGGTTTTCGCTGAGTGCGGCTGCGCGGTCGGTCGACGACAGCAGACCGCTCAAAGGGGAGGTCCTCGGTCTGGATGGATATGCAGACCGCGTGAACTTCGGCATAGTGGTGTTCGTCTAGGGGCCAGCGGTTGGAGGACGTGTCAAGCCACGGGCCTGTGCAGTCAGGGATAGATTGGCTGACACTCATGATGATCGGACTATTGCGCGACCCCGTCTGCCACGAAAGCGAGAGGGAAGGCGGCCGGTCCTGGCCGCGCCCATTACTGGCGGGCCGGGGCCCCGACGGGGCGGATGACCGCGAACCCACCGAAGAAGCAGGCAAAGAAAAATGTTTTTCGCCGTTGATGGCTGGTGTCTTATTACTTCCAAGAGTCTGAAAAGCCAGCCACACGAAGCCCAAAGTGCCGAACGGCCTCGTCGTCGCAGCCAAAACGCCGGGGTACAGCGTGGGCATCACACTGCCCATTAACCGCCATCCGAACCACCTTCCAACCACCTCCACCTCAGGGCCAAAACACGCTCAGTGCCTGTCGCTGCTGAAACTACCACTCGAAATTCCCGGCTAAAAGCACAAAAGGGGGTCCGGTTAGACACGCCAAAGTTATGCAGCTTGACGTAGTTAGCCCCCGTATCGGCGTGGTCGAAGTGGGTGCTCAGCAGCCTTAGGAGGAGCGCGAACGTCTCCGGGTCCGTGGCTTCGCCCTCGAGGGCTCGCGACACCTGTTCAAATAAATCATCCATGTAGTAAGGGGAGCGGTCGTAGGCTTGTCAGACGTGATGGCTCGTGCAAAACAATTCTGAAGGGGCGACTCCCAGCCGGGGACCCACTCGGCGGAGCGTATGTCCTCATGGCTGTGTTTATCGTACTCCACGAGAATATCGGACGCGGAGGACTTAACCGAACGAGTAAGCTGTTGCGCGGCTTCCGACGGGTTGATTGAGGAGGGGAAAGGAAGGATTGAGATGCGAGCAATGTCCTCGACCGATGTGTTTGTACGCGCGCTTAAAGTTGGTGGTGTGCTTGGCCGCGGCGGCTGCGGCGGCGGCGTCGATCACGGCAGTTCTGGCGTGGGCAACGTTGGACGGCACCGGCATGGCGCGGGTATCAGACACGGACATTCGGCCAAGAAGTTCGGTCGAGGCGGCAACATCAACCAAATAAGGGACCACTTGCCTCTTTCCGCTCTCTCCGGTGACTTCAGGGGCGGCGGATTGCCTGCTCCTGTCCGTTGAAGAGCCGGAGCTGCCCAGCCGTGGGCTCCCCGTGGTTAGTTTCGGTGCCTCCTCCCGTCACTCGAGAGCTTCATAGCCCCTTACCGCGGCTCGTCTTTCCACGTGTGGTTCGTCGCGCCAAGCGTGGCCAGCTGCTGCGGATCGTCGCGAGCTCCCTGGCGCCGGAGGTCCCGGTCGCGGCGGGACCTGTCGCTTGCGGAGCCCTCTCCCACTCCCCGAAGGTGAGCCTTGCAGCACTCCTCGCGGAATCTGAAAGCCGCCGGAATTTGCCATTGAATGGTATCGCGGCAGGCATCGTGCGCCCGTCGAAACGCCCGTCAAAGGTTGGCCACGAGGTTCATGATTTTTCTGGCAACCCGCTGTCCTTCCCAGGAATTCGTGGCCATATGGAGCCACGCCAAGCCTACGGTTGCCCATGGGGTCCGGGAACTCAGCTTGGATGATACTTTTTCGCAAAGTTTTATTTCCCAGTTTACTGGGGTTTTCTTTATAACGGAAATCCAAATAACATGTGTCCGGTTAAAAAAAAAAAACATGCTTGTCTCGCATTGGTCTCGCTGGAACGCTTGCTGCTGCTGCTGCTGCTGCTGCTGCTGCTGCTGTTGCCCTTACTCATCCCCTTGGTGCAACGAACGTCACGATCGAGGATGACGACACATGTCGATCGAGGGTTTCCCACCGACCAAAATTTCCAGCCTAAAGAAAATGCCGCAGCAGTGCAATGAAGGGCGTTCACCACCCCTACGTACATACAGGTTGCGTGTTGCGTGTTGCCGCAGCCTTGTTCGGAGCAGACCCCTCCTTTCTCGAGCGTCGCTGGGTGCTGTGCTGGTGTTTACAATTTGTTTGCGTTCGTTCTCCTGCTTGATAGTTCACATGTTTTTGGATGTATTTGCCAATCACAATCAATCACACATTGCAGAGAGCGCTTTTTCGTTTGCGGTCTTTGTTCCTGCAACTGGATCGGACGGACACACGTTGATCGGACAGATTTGAACTTTCTGCCAAAGCATAATCCCAGCAATCACAATCACACATTGCAGAGAGCGCTTTTTCGTTTGCGGTCTTTATTCCTGCAACTGGATCGGACGGACACACGTTGATCGGACAGATTTGAACTTTCTGCCAAAACATAATCCCAGCATACGGGGGAGTAACAAACCGTTGCCGATGAAAGAAGGTATAGGTTGGTTTCACGTAATATTGGGTGCTTGTTTTAAAGGAAATGAAAAAAACAACGCCCATCAATCGGCAGCAAGCAGAATTGCAGCAGTAGCATTCCCTGCGGCAGGGCAGACACAGGGCGAAAGCAGCCACACCGACAACAAAAGAAAGACGAGAAAACACAAAACAAACACACAACCAAAGATGAAAAAAAGCAAACAAATTCAAACGCGTACGTAGCGCGGGGTGGGTACACGGTCGAATGGCGGATCGGCCGTGCTGCGTTGCCACCATGACTCCGCATACTGGGTGTACTCGGCACAAAAAATATATAGTTTGGGGACACTTGCTACTACTTCCAAACAAACACAGTACTAATATTATAAGCACTACTATTAATACTATTCATATCATAAAAAAACAGCAAAAAAAAACAAAAAAAAACGCACGGCCTAGAGCCTGCAGGCAACATGGGCAATCCAACACCTACATATCTATATACTCACTGCTAGTGATAAGTTCGAGCAGACCAATAAGAATTGGCCATCAAGTTTGCACTAAAAAAAGAAAGAAAAAAACGAAAAATTCACGCTCCCTACGCTTCCTACGCTTCCAACGCGAGCAAGAACAAGAACGAAACGAAACGCTGCAAGGCGCGACTGACTGCATAATAACACGTGAAAGGTCTGCTGCTGCATGGATGACACCTCGTACTATCATAGCGTAAAACGGCTTGTGACGCCCTGTCCCGCCCCGCCCCCCACCCCCACAAAAAAAAAACACACACACACACCATCAAACAGCTGATTAAAACCGCGCCCAACGGTTATACGTATATCTATCGAAATGTCGCCCTCTTCGGTATCCCTGTACTGAAAAGCGCAACGGCTATATGGAAGTGCAACGGCTATATAGACGCCAACGGCTGTTGATAAGGCGTAACGGCAATACAGACACGAGTGGCGTCCGCACCTCATAAAGCGGCCGGAATCGCGATCTCATCCCCCCCGAGTGAAACAAACGCTGTATATGACCCAGCGGTACAGAGTACAGGGTACCTACGCACCAAGAAAACAAGAAAACATACCCTAAGAAAGCCAGGCTGAGATTGGCAGGAGAATGAAGAAATTTTGAGAGTCGTTATACTGATACGGTATTTAGTGTACAACGCACCCATTCCAGAAACTAAGAAATTCAGCCCGGACCAGCTTTTCCCCTTCCCTTCTATTAATAGCAGGTTCCCTATATAATTGTACGAGTAGTTACACTTCAAAAGGGCGAGAGGGGCCTCGGACTGCTCCCACCCACCGCACAAGAAAAAACAAAAAGGACTCGCCACGGACGGTACAGATACACCACCACATCTAAAAAAAAACAAAAATACCAAAACGACAAAGAAAAAAACGTCATCGTCGATCTCTACACCGCCCCTTCCCTTTCCCAACGAACCCGACCACCTCGCCTCCATCCTCCCACCCAGTGAGCCACGCCGCGGACTCAGCGACGGCCCCTCCCTGCCCCGCCCCATCTACGCCTCCTGCAGCCTGCCCTCCCGCCACCTGCCACCCGTTAGAGCCGGCGCCGCCCCCACCCCCCGTTCCGGAAAACGCCACCCCGTTTTGGCCTGGAGGAGACGCGTTACCGGTAAGGGCGTGACCTGTAGAGAAACTTCTGTTTCCGTAACTTGGTGATGCTCCAGTGGCCCCGAACGCCGGTAATACGGCCATGTCCGGTCCCCCCCCTGATACCGTTAGCGCTGACGCTGTTGCTGCTGCTGCTGTTGCGGCGGCGGCAGCGGCGGTACCAGGAGCAGCGCTACTAGGGGAGGCGCCTGCTGCGGATGCTGTGGGTGCTGCGATGCCGTTGGCTGCTGTTGTTGTAGATGTTGGGAAAGGTTGTGGTGTTCCTACTGCTGCTGCTGCTCTAGCTGCTGCTGCTGCTGCCAAAGCTGCTGCTCCAGCTGCTGCTGCCGCTGGTGATGTTGTTCTTGTTGCTGCTGCCGCTGCTGATGATGTTGCTGCTGTTGTTGTCGTTGTTGTTGCTGCTGCTGCTGTCGCGGCCATCGCCGCCTGCTGGCTCTCCTGCGTGGCCCTTAGGAGCATCTCCTCTTCGTGCGATCGCCTGCTGGCCTCCACGGCTCGCATCATATCCTCGTCGGTATCCTTTAAAAAAAGGAGACAGGCGGAGAGCGAGAAGAAGAAGGGATAACAAGGAAAACATTTTCAAGAGAGGAAAACATAGAGAAGTCATGCCATGGTACAGCAGTGCCTACATTTTCTCCGAGTGTGTAAAGACTCTGCACGAAATAAACACGACAGCCAAAACAAAACCAAAAAACTCAAGCGGGGAAATACAGCCTTGATCAAGAAAGAAAAGGCTTGCCAAGAACAAACCCGATGTTCAAGGGAAATTATTGATAGCTCGGCTCGCCAAGAGGCCAGATGAGACGAGGGGGGGGGGGGGGGGGGGGGGGGGGGCACGAGGCCACTCCACGCCGCTTGCTGCAAACGAAAACAGAAGAGGGCAATAACTTCAGCAACAGTTTGGAGCATTCAAAGAGGTGGCACTTCCAAGAGGTCGCGAGTAAGCAAAAGCAGAAAAGCACTCACATCTCTCTCCCAGCTCGCCGCAGCTAGAAGGGTGTCCAACGTCCCCCCTCCACCTCCTAGCACCCCCGCCCCCGCGCCGCCACCGCCACCACCACCTAGGGCCCCGGGTTCGACCCCCAGATCTCTCAACAACTCCTCGGTTTCCACCTGGTTCATGTAACTCCCGCGTCCCATATTCCCGCCAACCTTTGCTCCGGCTGAGGGGGCACCCACGCCCACCGCAGGGAGGTCATCCACACCAGTAGGCTGCTGTTGTTGCTGCTGCTGCTGCTGTTGCTGCTGTTGCCGGTGCTGGTGTTGGTTTTGCTGATGTGGGTGCCGCTGGTCGCGACGATCGTCTTGCGGAACTCTTCGGTCTGGAGGGAGGTACGCTTTCTGCTGCTGGACGTGGCCGGACGCCGCCCTCGCGTCCGCACCGTTGCTACCCCCGCTGCCGTTGCTGAAACAAACGTTGCTTCCGTCGCCACCGCCGCCGCCGCCGCCGCCGTTGACTCGGCCCACTTCGCTCGCCACGCTCGCACCGACGGTGGCTAGGAACCCCGTAGCACCAATGCCGACACCAGAGCCGAACACCTCCGTGTTTGGCGCTGGGTCCTCCGAGGGCACCATCGCCATGATGCCGCCGCCATCACCGCTGCCACCACCCGCCGCATCCTCCGAAAAATCACGTCTCCCATTGCTAATCCCTGTCCCCACCGCCGCTTCCGTTCCTGCTCCAACTTCCATCCCCGTTCCTCTCCTCCCAACCCCCTCTCGCCATGCTTCATTAACGGGTCCCCCGGTGCTGCTCCCCTCCAAACCGCCGACACACTCCATGCCTCCCCCCTCGGCAGAACCCTCGCCGCCGTCCGCTCCTTCCGGCGATTGCTCTCCGGGCGTGCTAGCCCCGTCCTTGTCCCTCCTCCTACGAAGCCGCCTCAAGTCGTTGTCGTGGCCTCCGTCGCGACCGGCAGCCCCCCTTCCCCGCCCGCCCAGACTGCCGCTCCCCATGCCGCTCGCCGAACCGTCGCTGCCGCTGTCTCCGGCCCCTTTACGACAAAGCCGGTCGCTGGCTGCCGCGCTTGGTGCTGCTTTTGCTATCCCCGCCGCCGACCCCGCTGCCGCTTCTGCCGCTGTGGGACTTCGAGCGGGGCCTGTCCTAACTGCGCCCTCTAGGCCGCCGCTATCGTTACCGTCACCAACAACATTACTGCTACTGCTATAACTGCCGTTGCCGCCGCCACCGCCGTCACGATGGTAACCACTATCGGCGCTCCTCGCTCCGCAAGATGCCGCATCTCCCGTCGAAAGCTGAGCGCCGAAGTCGACCTCCTCCTCCGTCTCCGTGTCGTCGCCCGCAACCTCGCCCCTACACCCGGCCCCGCCCCCAAACCCACCGCCGCCCGCACCACCACCGCCACCGCCAGCCCCGGCAGACAGGGACAGCGCGATCGCCAGCTGCATCTGCTCCTCCTCCTGCTCCACCAAGGTCCGCCCCCCGGCGCCTCCGGTGAGGTCAACCACAGGCGACGACCACCCGTCTGGTCCGTTCCGCGAGGACGGCAGCGCGGTCAGCGCCCTTATCGCCATCTCCTCCCTCGCGGGGTCCGCCACCACCGTCGCCACCGCCGCCACCGCCGCCGCCCCCGGCTGGTGATTCCGCGGGGGCCACCCCAAGGACCCCGGGATGACTCCAGCGCCGCCGCCGCCGCCTCCTCCTCCTCCCGAGGGCGGCGATGCGTCCCCCGGAAAGCGCGGGACTGCTGTAACGCCCGGCCAGCCCCCTCGCGCCGTAGTAATGCTCGCCGTGGCTGTCGAGGTCACCACCGTGGTCGACGCTACCGCTTCCGCCGTCATCTTGGCCGAGAGCAACATCCCGGCCGCGGTGGAGGTGGACAGAGCTAGCCTCTTCGCCTCCTCTTCGTCGTGCCGCGCCAGGCGCGCGTTCGTCAACACCCGGGGGTAGGCGGACGACGAGGCAAGGGCAGCGGTGGATGCTGCTGCTTCATCGGCGGTAGCGCTGGTAGGGTAATTGGCGTTAGCGGGGTCGGGGTCGGGCGGGGCGCCGTAAGCCGCCCCTCCCCCCACGCCATCTAGTACCCTGAAAGGGTTAGCGGTGGTGGTAGAAACAGGGGCGGCGGTGGAGGCGGCCGCGGCAGCGGCTTCTACCCAGCCCGACTTCGCTCCTGACGCTACCGCGGAGAGGGGGAAGGACGTCTGAGCCTCGCCGAAATACGGTACATAGGAATCGTCGCCGTCACCGTCGCCGCCACCACCGCTACCGCCGCTTGCACCAGACAAGGTTCCTGCGGGGTCCATACACACATCGCCGTGCTGGCTATGATCGAAAGGGCGGATACTAAAAGGCAAGGCAAAGGCGAGACGCGCGACACGAGGGTAGTAAAATACGAAAAAGGGGAGGGAGGGAGGGAGGGGGGGAGGGAGAGGGGGAAGAAGGGAGGGAAAACGGGGGGGGGGGGGGGGGGGGGGGG
>MEHQ01001689.1:56679-78557 GCA_008828725.1 Saccharina japonica | reverse complement strand
GGGGGGGGGGGGGGCGAGGGTGGTCGGAGGGGAGGTGATAAGGTGAACGCCATGCAGAATGTTCGATACCGAGCGTCTGATCCATGCCGACAGCCGACGGGGGAGCGCTAAAAGTGTGGGATACCGCTGTACCGGTACTGATTTTGTGGGACTCTGCTGCACCGCTATATATTGCTCCGTCCACAAATAATAAAGGACAGGACATTTTCCCCCAGAAGGTACGGACACAACTAAACAGGTTGCATGCAGTCGTTTCATCTTGGTCTGCGTCGAATTCCAGGCCCCTTCATCGAATAAAGTCTTACATCGTCTATAGCTCCTTCCGAAATCTGCTTCTTCGGCGAAGTCACAACTTCTATATTTTTTTTAAATAACACGCAGTATGCAGAAGAAGAAGAAGAAGAAGGAACACAAAAGAAGCACAAACTACGTTCCTCTCGCGTTTGTCTAGCACCGCCTTAGGGCCCGTACTAACGAAGACAGCAAAAATTCAATTTGGAAAAAAAAAGATTAAAATCCGCCTTTCATTGGTCAACATACGCACTAGCACCAAAGATTAGGATCTGGGGGCATAATATTTGGTGCTGGTGCGTGTGTTGACCAATGAACAGCGAATTTTAATTTTATTTTTTCCAAATTGAATTTATTTCATACTCGTTAAAACGGGCCCTTACGCTGAAAAACAAAACAAAAACAGAACACAACATGTAATCCTCTCGTTTTGTTTTGCAGCCGCTCAACAAGAACTGCATGCATGTGTGGGGGCAACTTACTTGTTGGAATTAGAGCGGGACAATCATTTGCAGCGGTGGGAGGGATATAAGCCCCTGTCAGCAGGAGCACAAAAAACTAATCAATCGAAAGACGCTAGGGCGAGAGGAGTTGGTTGGCTGTGGGTGTGTGTGTTTTGCTTATCATTTGCTCCATTTCTCCCCGAATCACGGCAGGCACTCGGCGAGAAGAAAAAACGGAACAGACACAGGCTACCGTATATGACAGTGTATATCACACCTCCAGGGGTGAATTTCAAAGTCGAATTTTCTCCATAACCAGGGGGGCACAGACAACGAAAAAGGCGGCTTTCGGAGCATCTCGTCGAGATCTTTCCATAAACGGGTCGCTCGGGGTTAGCGCTCGACCGGTCGTCAAGCAAATCAGCGTTGAAATTCGTCCGAGGGGGTGTGGTATACAGTGTCATATACGGTAGACCCCTCTCACTAGGCCTGTGAGCTAAAATAGTTAGTAAATATTAATACTTGGGTGTGGTGAAGTGAGCCTGACCCCCCCCCCCCCTCTAGTGCCGTCTAATAACAACAACAGCAACAATAGCAACAAAAACAACAACAGCAACAACAGATAAGACCGAGCCACAAACACGCCCAAGTCAGATACAACCCCCCCCCGCAGAATTCCACAAATTACAGCACGCAACTGCTAGTAACTGTAATACCTAGCCAACTAATGTCAACTAATACCTAATTGGCAACTTATACTCAGTCAACATCCGAGCCCTACCTCTCACTTTTTCGAAGCGGCACCGTTTTACACTGGGAAATTGGTAAGTAACCAAACCAATCCAAGACGCGAGGGCGAGTTGGCTCGTGGGTGAGTGGGTGGGTGGGTGGGTGGGTGTGTACTTCTCACATGCTCAATTGCTCCCCATTTCCCGGGAGGTACTCCGCATAGCCCGTTCCCGCTCGCAGCAGCACCGTGCAGTCGGTGACCTGGTCTATGCGATTACACGCGGTCAACATCTCGAACAGAGTTTCCTCCATGAAACCTCGGAGTTCCCAAAATCTTCGCGTGAACTGCAAACGTTTTGTAGGGTCGGGGGAAAAGCGATAGAAGGGAGGGACGACGCACGCAGTCAACATCTCGAACAAGCAGGGTTAGAGTTTGTTCCATGAAGCCTCGGAGTTCCCAATAGCTTCGGATGCAGGTCCGAAAGAGCGAGAGAAGGGACGAAGCCGTGCGGCCAACATCTTGAACACAGTTTTCCTCTACGAAGCCTCGGAGTTCCTAGAAGCTTCGGCTGGCGTGTAAGTTCTTATTATAGGGTGGGATCTGTATGATACACGGCTCTTGCGCAACACTTCAAAACGAAACCCATAGGACCTACAGTATATTATCTAGATCGTGATGTATCTAGACCGCCATCTATTGATAGATGGTGATTTATGTACTGCAGATTTTGATCTATCTAGATGGTGATCTTATCTAGATGGCGATCTTATCTAGATGGCGATCTTATCTATAGATGGTGATCTATCTACGCAGATGGTGATCTATCTTACTGTAGATCGTGATGTATCTGCTGTAAATTGTGATATTATCTGCAGTAGATCGTGATCTTGTCTAGATCGTGATATTATCTACCGTAGATGGTGATCTATCTACTGTAGATGGTGATCTACCTGCTGTAGATCGTGGTCTATCTACTATAGATCGTTATCTATCTACTGTAGATGGTTGATCTATCTGCTGTAGTGATGATATATCTACTCGTACTGCAGATCGTTATCTGTCCGATGAGTGAATTATTATCTAACACAACCCACCGTAACCCAGCCACTCACCACTCCGCAGGTGGCGTACAGGCCTATCCCATGAGCCTCGGCGATACCCTTGACGAAATTCGTCAGGCTTGTCGCAAGACCCTGTTTTCTGTACACCTATATACATATCGTAGTAAGACAGCCAGTGTAATACCAACAACATAGACGAGCAGAGGATAAAAAAGCCGAAGGGAGAAGGGGGGCGGCGGGGGGAGGAGGGTAGGAGGGAGGTATCTCGGATTGACCCTTCCATCACTGCAAAATGCATAATATTCCAAATAAAAATAATTCCAACTACGTACGGTACTTTGTTCTGGAAACATGAGCACAGTTTTTTTAAGGGGATATAATGGCTTACGGTGCTACTCGTGCTGTACTCGTATTGATAGTACGTGGTACTAAATATTCAACGTTCGGCGTCAACCATTCCAGATACATCTACAGAGCGACTTGCCAAGCATGTTGGTATTTTTCAAGTTGAAGTATACATGAAGCCCCACACACCAAAAGCTTGCAAATATGACTTTTGAGGAAACTTGCGATCTCACAGGATATTTTCTGTTCTTTTCAAATGCATACATCTAAGAGGGCCATGTTTGTATGAGTCGTATGAATAATTTTGTATGATTTGTATGATTTTACCTCCAAAGTATGGAGCTTGTCGATGACCATCGCCTTCGACAGTCGTGCCGGAGCCTCCAGCCTGCGGGGACAGGGGACACAAAGGGTCGACAGCAACGGTTACACAACGGCTATATAACGCCACGTTTTTTATTTCATTTTTTATCCTCCGGCAGAGGGGGGGCGTACTCATTTGTTGCCTGCCTTAGTCATTTGAGCAGGGGGGGGGGGGGTGAAACTAAACAACTCCTGATTTTTTCCTACTGGAGCCTAATTTCAAGTGTTTTGTCCTCAAAATGGGAGCGAAGTCATAAAAAGGGTTCATACCTACTATATATTACGGGGAACCATGGTAAGTAGGACCAAATATTGTTCAATATTTCCACAGGCACTTTTTTTTTACGCCCACATTATGCAAGGGAGGCCTGCGAGACACTTGCGGTCAACGCCACCGTCAACACTTGCCGTCAACCAAAATATGTCTGTTGACGGTCAACCGTTACTTTTGGCCCGTCAAGGCCTCATCACACCGAATATACTATTAATAGGTAGTTATAGCGCCAGGAGTGCCTTGAAGGCTGTCAAAGCCGTCAAGAGGCAACAATGCCGTCAATCTGCATACTTTTTGCCGTCAATAATGCCGTCAACACCGCGATCGACACTACCAGCAACACCATGGAAGTGTGGAGGGCTTAAGCTTTATTTTTACCCATCCGCCGAAGGATAAAAAAAAAGAGAAAGAACAAAATCACCAACACTATTATCACCAACGCGACCGGCAACACTAGCGCCAACACTAGCAGTGCCAACACTGCCGACAGCAACTATACCAACACGTTTCTGAGCGTATAGGTGTACTACATCAAGAGGAGGCGGTGGCGCCAGGGGACAGTGTGGAGGGGCTCGGCCGCTCAGCCTGACGAGCTGCGGTCATGTGGGCCTGGCGTAAGCAGGCAACTAACTACAGCAGTAGGGCGTAGGCCGCATCGATAAGCTCGAGAGAGGCAGACCGGCTCGGTGTCAATGTGGTGGGAAACACCAACCTAAAACGTCGCCCCTTGAAGAAAAACGTGTGTCGAGCAGTGCCTTCGTTGCGTGGTGAACGTCGCGTCGAGTTTCGACCTCGAAGCCGTGCTGTATATATAATACGTGCTGAGAAAAAAAATCGGTAAGGTGGACATCCATGAAGGGTGGGTCCACCGGCCGCCCCAAATATGTTGAGGGCGGTGGGGAGATCACGTCCCGATACGACCGGGGAGAGGGGCGGGGAGAGGGCAAGTGGCAGCCCCGGTTAGACGTGGGCGCGCTCGGCGATCGGCCCGGGAGCCCCGGGCCGTTTGGGGTCGGGACGAGTTGGGACGCCGGCTGGTCTCGACGGCGACTGCGGCGACGTCCCGGTTGTGAGAAGCGGTCGCCGACAACTCTCGCCCTCCTCTACGGCGACGCTATATAGTGTCAACGGATTCGGAGCCACCCTCGAGCAGGAACAAATTAATGCCTCAGTGCGCCGTATTAAGTTGTCATCAGCTGCACTAACTACCCTCGAGTCTCAAGCGACACTGGACCTCGTTCGATCTCGACGCTGGCAGCATTTTTTTTTCCCTATGCACGCATCTGCATATTCAGCCCCTTTAAGGTGGGCTTGTGTCATGGGTGTCCCCGCTTCCCTTATATTGTTGTGGAGGCGGTACGATTCAAAAGCTTTCTGCATTATTTTCTCTCAGCTCAGAAATCATCTGGAGCGACGCAAAGGGAGCTATATTTACTGATACGAATATACCAACACATTTGCGAGGGATACAAGGCTAACCCTCTGTCAACCTGCACAGTGTAACCGAGTCTGTCCCATACTGCATGATCATATCCTGTTACCTAGCTTAGGCTACGTGCTACCTGGTATGTCCTAACAAGCTTCCCCCCACCTACTATGTATACTGGTAGTGAACTAGGGGCTGCGTGGCTCGAGGTCGGTGCTCTCGACAAAACGAAAAACGGAGATTTTGAGAAGCACAAAACGTAACGTCTGTTTGAAAACGACCTTGCGGTCACGGATGGCTTGCCCACAAGACACAACTGCGAGGACCAAAAGCAGCGAAAACCGACACTGCTCTTAAAAAAAGTATTTTACTATTGAAAGAAAGTGTACCACACTAATTCCAAGTGGTTTGTCCCCAAAAAATGGTTGTAGTTCTTAACGGTGCGTGAGAGGAGTGCTGCGCTGAAAATGTCTACTGTCGGCAGGCAGGCATGGTCGAATCACAACTATTAATACTGTTTTGGCGTGCGGGTGGTTGGGATTTTATCTCGTCAGACTGAGAGCCAAACGCCGAAATCAGGCCACAACCAAGCACCGTTCGGGAGACCTGCGGCTCCTACGTAGGGACGCGCAGGGTATAATAGGGGGATTCGTCGGCTGGTGTGATCGTGTGACATATATATCAGTGTCTCATCCTGGTCATGGCTGGAACACATTCTATCCCTTTGGTGCTGTGGTGGAGTTAACTTCGACGCCACGTGACCCCGCTTCTGACACCGCCTGAAATCTGTATACGTCTAAAAAAGGTGTGTGTGTTTAATGTCCATAGCGTCTGGCACGGGACTGTCACCAAAAGCATGCCAATATTTAAGAAACCCGTGACTCGATTCTCTACTTAATCCTTTCACTACAAGGCAAACACGATCGATAGTATTTCCAACTGCTATTAATAGTATATACATAGGCAGTTCGTTCCCAAAAACGTGGGCGCAGTTTTGAAACATCGGAGGAACTTCCCAAACATGAAACACGCCTCGGTCCTACGACAAAACCTTTCTGCTCCGACCCGCGGCCTTAACTTGACCCTCACTGAAACCAGTGAAAAATAAATAAAAATAAAAGGGGCCATGGCGAGCGCAAAGAAACCGGCCTCCTCTATGATATCAACAGTGTAGTATCTTTGCTTTTACACCCCTGCGCACTGGCTGCACTGCACCTGCGGTCGGCGGTGGTGTGGTGGTAGGTATCAGCTGGTAGGTATTAATAGTGGTGGGTGGAGATGCGCACGGTTTATTTTATTTAATACCGCACATCTCCGTAAAAAAACAGCAGTACGAGTTTGCACGTACAGCAGACAGCAGCAGTACGAGGTAGTACGTACATACTCTGCTGTGTTGATTCAGAAATACTCCGCAATATCGCACACTATTAATACGAACAATTTACTGCTGTATGCCAGTATCATCGCCATTCGCCATGTACCTGTGGTATCAATACCTGTGGTACCTGTGGTACCTGGTAGAAGAGGCTCTAATAGCTGTGTTGGGCACTGAACAAAGTCAAGCCGACCATGCTGATGCTGCCTATGCTCCTGTTCCAAGCTCGTACGAGTGAGAGCAGCCTATAGACAGAGAGTGAGTACACTATTAATACTGCTTCTACCCGTATGCCGAGTATAACTGCTCAAGCGGTCTGGCCTGTTCTATGTCAATGTGAGTGCGAGTACAGGGCGAGCAGGCACAGGCAACACACACAGCAGCAGCAGCAGTAGCAGCAGCAGCAACAGCAACAACAGCAGCCCGATCAATCGATGTACAACGTCGTACGGCAGCAGCAGCAGCAGGGACCGACCGCCCTTGAACCAATTGACATTCATGTAGTATGATACCACCAATACCACCAATACGTACGCGTAGAGCTGCTGCTGCTGCTGCAATGCTACTACTGCTGCTGCTTGCTTGAGTACACACGTACCGGTATGGTACACACGCAGAGCATGCTGTTACAGACTACCCAATCGTAGTCTACTGGCCTCTCTCGTACCAGGCAGCAAATACCTCGTACCCTTGTTGAGTGACTGACGTCTGCCTGTCTGTCTGTCGTATGTCGTATGTATACATCAGCTTCGAAGCATGACCGTGAATTTTTTGCATGTACTCCACAAGCAACAAGCCACAGGCAGG
The DNA here is from genome assembly GCA_008828725.1 of Saccharina japonica. Taxonomy (NCBI): domain Eukaryota; class Phaeophyceae; order Laminariales; family Laminariaceae; genus Saccharina; species Saccharina japonica. The sequence goes on along the minus strand of MEHQ01001689.1, from coordinate 71,442 downwards.
CAGCAGGAACCGAAAGAAAAAAAAAAGTGTCTCCGATTCTCCGATTTCCACGAAAACTTGAAAGAAAAAAAAACACACACTCTGGAAAGCTGGGAATTGATTGAAACCTCCAGACCGAAAAAAATAATAGCCTTGCCCGGCCAGAGGGTGCCGCCCGTAACCAAGGCAACCCGGTGAGCTATACGAGCCGCAGGCTGGACACTGGGCTTGGGGAGCTCGCCATAGGTACTCGCAGGCTAAGCCCGTTACCCATCTCCAGTCATAACAAACGCAAAGCATCAAATCAGTTTCAGGAGGTTTGTTTCAGATCCTCTCGCTTGAGACGAAGGCAAAAAACAAAAAACAAACGAAAAACACACCCAGCAAGATTTTTCGCTCACCCTTCTTTGAGCACGGCTCGCATTGCGGCTATGGGCGTCCGCACGTGATCCGTCACCACGAAATAAAGCAGGCGGTACGGCTCCTTCCGTTCGGAACAGGGGGAGGAGGAGAAGGGGAAAGGGCGGGGAGGAGGGAGAGAAGCAAGGTCTCAGCAGGGGAGAGAGCGAGGCACCTGGGAACCCACTCGACACATAAGCAGCAAAGCCCTGCTCCAGCAAATCCAAGCCAAAAAGCAAAGCAATTTTTCGGAACGCGGCGCAATCCTGAGTGCTTCGTCGCTTCGTCCGCACAAAATCAAAAAGTGCAAAACGCGCCGCGTGATTGCAGCGAAAGACGTGCACGCCCTACGAGCTGCCGTGGCGCCCTCTCTCTACCCGCGAATCGGCAGCGGCTGGCGCAGGCACCTCTATGGACGGGGGAAGCTCCGCAGCCGTCGCAGCCACCGCAGCGGTGCTGCTCACGAGCCTGGAGGTGAGGCCGTACCGAACGACAAGCCCATTGCCAAACGGATAGGTGAGCTCCTCCGCCGCGCCAGGCAGTCGAAAGGGGTCCGAGGAGCACGCACCACCGTCCGCCATACCACACAGGCCAACGAGGGCGTAAGAGGTATGCTTCAGCAGCCCCCGGTCCTCGTCGCTTTTGCTGTAATTCTCTGCCCCCCGCTTCCACGGGAACCGATCGAAAGCACCCCCTGCCTGCTCTTGCTTGGTGACCCTCTTTTTTTTTCTCTTTCTCTCTCTCACGTCCGTTTGGCACGAAGGCGTTATTCATATACGGGGACAGGGGATAACAAGCTCTGGTGGGCCGTTTTTTTTTCGTTTTTTGCTGTTGTGTTGGTTGTTGGTTATCCTCGCGCAGATATTTACGTACCGTACGTAGTAGGGTACTCGGACGTGGATCACATTGTGCTTGTTGTCGTGGGCTATGCACAATTGTTTGTTCTCGGTCAGCTGGTATGTTGACCAGGAGGGAACGGTGTGTGCGCCATCTCGTCGCGCCATCTCGTCTAAAACGATGCTGCAGACTATTTGGTAGTGTTTTTTTTTCTGTTTTTGAAAGCGAGGGGGGGCGCGGAGCAAGCCGCGTCAAATGGATGGTTGGAGTAGTTTACGTCGTATCGTATCATACCTGGTATATTATTCATCATGCGTATACGTACATACATATTATACGTACAACAGGTTGTTGTGGTGGTATTCTGCTCCCTTGTTGTGGTATTCATATCATAGAGCGCCAGCGAGCGAGCCTGGAACCCTTCGCATCCTCTCAACTACTCATATCACCCAAACTTTGCCGGCCGTATCAACTCACCACGGGGCGGTTTTTTTTACCGGTCAATTTTCGCCAAAAATGTATAATATGCGATCCTTGTGGGTCCATGATTGATTGTTGGATACCTCTCGCACGCCGACAGACTGGCATACATGCAAAGAGTAGTATAGGAGTGAGTGGTGGTAGTACTGTAGTAGTAGTACTCGTAGTAGTGGTATTTATACCAGCATACCGGTACCACCGCGTATCGTATGCATTAATTCATACATTGCATCATACGCAAACAACGGCACGATGAAGTATGATACTTATTCGTATTGTTAGCTCTCGGCTCTCGCAAGGAACTCGCGCTGATCTGGTGGAGATATTTGTAACCAACCAACTGAATGTCATTCAATTACTGCTGTTGTTGTCCGTAGTACGCGTTGTTGGTGGGGGAAGCAGAAGAAGAAGAACAACAAAAAAGCAAAGGGGGGGGGGGGGGGGAACGAACGACGTACCGGCGATACGTCATAGCCGTCGTAAAATGTTATGTGGAACCGCTCTCCTCTCACATAAACGGCGCTCATAAACAGAAGAAAAAGGGAGGCGCTGCGGTGGTATAGAGCAAAGCAGGGGGGGGGGGGGTATATCGCTATAATATCTGTTATCATGCCCTTGAAAAGGCCGCTCAATTTGCACCCCTCCCTGTCTGTGCGCCTCTTCCTGCTCTTCTGTCACTTAAATCACCCGCCCAACGTATTGAAGCGTTTCAATCCAAACATATACCCTGGTGATGGTATTGATTGTACAGTCAGTCACTGTGATGGCATGATGGCAGGCAGCCCAAACATGAGCTACTAATTATACTGTACACTACACACTACCCAGAAGAGCTCGCTGAAATTCGAAGAGCACACCGTTAGGGGTTTCCACTATATATATGGAGGTATTTTCCACCAGGGGCCAGCACAACAATTTCGAAACTAACTGCAAAAAAAAAGTTGTAAACCTCACGTGATTTTGAGGAGCGCTGAGAGCTCAGAACCCGATACCGGTAATTAGTATAAACGCCAAGCGATGATGATGCGTCTATGAAAACATCTCGGCGAGATCGTTCCATCAATGCCTCTATCTATTGCGTTGTGTGTGCCCCCCTTGTGCTGGAGACTGCAGGCTCGGAAATTCACCCTATGGGCTGCGGGTTGTCTTGCGTGTTCTACAGTATTATTGTGACACCCCATCAACATTAAGAAGCTAGGTTATACCTACAGTACAGCAGGGCTTAGTATGTGCAGTGACAACTTCCACGCCCCCTACTGCGTGTGAACGGCGTGGTATAACTTAGCTCATTGGACTCCAGAGAAGGTATCGTAGTAGGTGTTGAGGTAACTCGATGGCGTGCACGGGGCGGGGCGCTCGAGAGGCTGAGAGTTGTACTACGCCACGGCGGCACTGCTTGGAAGGAATAGTAGTCTGTATGTCGCTTCTTAGGTATCGACATCCATCGCGGTATGGGCGCCAGTGACGTTGAATGTTTCGGAGAGAAAAATGCGGGAGTCATACTGTGACTGAGATTCGAAGGGGTGGTTATTATATTATTATAGACAGTCAGGCAGGCAGGCAGGCAGACAGACAGACAGACAGGCAGACAGATAGGCAGGCAGGCAGACAGACAGACAGACAGACAGACAGACAGACAGACAGACAGACAGACAGACAGACAGACAGACAGACAGACAGACAGACAGACAGACAGAAAACCCGATAGACAGACAGAAAGACAAACACACAGACAGGCAGACAAGACGGACAGACAGGCAGGCAGGCAGAATCATATTTTTCCAAAATAGAAACTCGGAGTTGATATCGGGGTAAGTTCATGCGATTTTTGCAGCGCAAACAAACGAAGCACGTGGAGGAATGTCCGTTGTGCCGGTTCATAACTTCGGCAACGACAACAAAAGTAGCTCCAGCATGCGATACGCAGACCCATTATCATTGGGATCCTCGAAAAAGTAGATATCCATCCATGCATACGCTGGCGAGGAGTAAAAGTAAATTGGTTCAAGAGGACCTGATACCCTTGGTACTTGATACCCTGGTACTGATGAAGAATCGGCACGGGCACTATAACAGGTGTGCTGGATGTCGACGGGTAGAAAGGAAGGTTTAATGTGAAGAACACACACACTGTACATGTTTTAGCACGAACAATGTGGCAACAGGCAGTATGGGCCGCATACAGGGCGTAGCATGACAGATATATTTGATAATACGCGGGGTATCGCATGTAAGATTGGAGTGGTCGAACAGCGAGCTTCTTCGTGAACGAAAGTAGGACAAGTCACGCCACCAACCTATATACATATATATATATATATATGTGGCATCAACCATACCTAATATGTGGTGGTCGTTTCTGGTTCAAAATTACCAAACAAAAAAAAAAACTGCGTGTCGATCAGTGTCGATCATCATTGTATCGCCTGCCCGCTGCCCAGCCAAACATGTTAGAGGAGTAGACCGGTCATTTCGGTCGTGCCAAGGCCTCTGTTGACCTTGAAATACTAGTTTTAGTGTAGGTGGGGGGGTCAGTCGACGCGTCAAACCACGGTTTCCTGACACATTTGCTGCCCACCACTCTCCACGACGCGCATACAAACCATACAATCGGGAAATACCAGATCCTTACGCTTACTAATATTATCAAGCCCCGCAGGGGCAAAACCAAAACCCGCAGAGAGAACAAAGAGGTCCCGCGAGGGAGTAGCGCGCCCCGAGCATCGACGCAGCGCCACCAAGGGGTTTCCCACACCTGAGTAGGCACGTTGGTTCAAGGCATCTGCCATTGGCATTATTGTCGGGTAAAAAACAGCGCTGCTTGTAACATACCAGGTACCTCGTATGTAATACTTCGGAGTATATATCTGGTATGTATTTTTTTTCAATCCTAAATTTGATGCTGCCCCTTCCTCCCGGGGGCGACGTTCTCCGCCGACAAATAAACGTTGCTGAAAAAAATCACCCGTTGGACAGATGATCTACAGATAGATGATCTACAGACAGATCATCTGTAGATCGTCTAGATCCTAGCCTGCCTCAATGACATGTCGGGCAGGATCTGCATAGTACAGATTCAATCCAGGAAATATGTGCTAGATCATGCGGCTCCAACGAGCTAAATCATACAGATCATACAGATCAGGAATGTATCTGCCCTGGAAGATCTAGACCATGGCGTGGGAATCGATGATCTAGATCATGATCTGTCCGAGGTGTGAAACCTTTCGATAACGCCATTAATACAGAAAACCCGCCCACACTGCAGTAGTAGTACCAAATATTTAGCCCGTCCCCAAAAGTTGGTGCAGATGTATGCCAAGAGGTTATTCCTAAACCTTTTTCGACTTGGCATTAGTGCGGGATCATTTTGCACTTCCACGCTCCGCTCCGCGAGAACACATACAACGGAGAAGGCCTTGCGGTCTCGGGGGGGATTACACATTACAGGGATATTTTGTCCACTTACCACCACGTGGTGCGCGTCTTGCATTGGCGCCAGCATACGCGATGAAATAGGTCCGTAAAAAAAAAGGCAAGACCATCGCCCCCTCTACAAAACCCCCCCGTCCAATACCGCTACGCGCCGACGATACAGGATTAGTAGCCTCCGGGACAAACCCCTCTCCCCCCCCCCCCCGAACAAAAGCTACCCCATGCAAGAGCACAACAACAGTATATATTTCTCTCTTCCACCGCTTAGCTCCGGCCAAAAGCGAAAGTCGGCGGAGGCATGACAGATGGGAGGTGGGGGGGAGGGCGCTCCGGACAAATCGGGAGAGCCGGTTGAGACATTGCAGACGGGAGTGGGTGGGTGGGGGCCTAGGGAGGGAGGGGAGGGGGGTGTACTCATGTCACGCACGGTCGCAGTCGCGTGACCATAGACCCTCGCATCCCTACAATGCCGGGGCGGAGCACGCCGCGTTTACAACGACAAGGCGGACATTGCTTGTTTGCACCAAGCGCGAAGCGCCGTGAGGTTCTGGGCGAGTCGCATGAAGGGTGAGCTGCATCCTACTAAGAAAACCGCCTGTGAGGCGGACTTGCATATGGATAACAGCTTCGAATGATGGAGGGGGGGGGGGGGGGGGTCCCCGTTTGTTGCCTGCCTTAAGTCATTTGACCATTGACCACGCATCCCTTTCGAGACGGAGCACCGTTCCTACTCCTAATAGAGACACCTCCAAAAATTGGGCGCTCATTGCGTTGTTTCCATATATTACAAAAAAAAATTGGCTAATGGGGAGGGGGGGGGGGTGCTTCTTTGTTGCTTGCCTTAGTCATTTGACTGGGAGGGGGGGTGGGGGAGAAGGGGAGAAGGGAGGAGGATCACGGTACCAATACGCCTAGAATATCAACTACAAATCCGCAAAGAAGCTTTCGTTGGCGGTCGGCAGCGATGACTTCGTATTCCGACCGCCCCCCTTCCGTCCTCGCGCCCCCTTCCCTCCCGCACTACCCCCGCCGCCCCCTCCGTCACCCATGTCGCTGTCGTCGCTGTCGTCGCTGTCCTTGTCGCCCCCGCCTCCGGCGGCGCCCTTGTCGGAGTCAGAGTCATCATCCTCGTCTTCCTCGTCGGAATCGGTGTCCATGGCAGGGTTGGCCTTGCCTTTCGAGGAGGGGTTGGCTGAAAAAGCGCGAGGGTGCCCAAAGGGTTTTGCCGGAGAGGGGGGGGGGGGGTCGCGGGAGAGAGACGTTGGAAGGGAGACGTTGATAACATAATCGTTGGTAATACAGCCGTTGATAACAGAGCCGCTGACAACAGAGCCGTTGTCACGATAAACGTCGGTCTATAATACAGACGTTGATGAGGGAGACGTTGCCAACAGAGACGCGGACGACCACATACGTGTGTAACGGAGACATGGGTAACGGAACCGTTGATTTCAGAACTGTTGATCACAGGAAAGTTGGTACCAGACACGTCGAAAGTCACCGAAAACAGAGCCGTTGGAAACAAAGACGCTGGTAACAAAGATGCTGATTAGAGATAACATACTTCCAAGTAGCACTATATGATAGAGACGCTGACAACAGAGACGTTGAAACTAGAGATGTTGCCAACAGAATCATTCAAAACAGAGACGTTGACAGCAGAGACGCTGATATGCATTAATATACATTTTTGACAAAAAAACACATGACCGTAGGTAATTAATGATACATAGCTGTATAACTATAGTTACAAAAAAGACTGCTAGACACCGAGAGGTACATAGGCATGTATCTTGGACATTAGAGGAAGCAGCCGTTGCGTGCTGGGTAGCCCGCATAAGGGGAGCGCATCTACTGATGAACCCACGCTCCTCTGTTTCGAGTCGAGACACGGTGTTGGGGGGAGTGTACTTCCTTATTCTGCATGGCCGTAGTCGTATGACCATAGACCTTCGCATCCCTACAATGCCGGGACGGAGCATGTCGCGGTTTTCAACCGACCAGGCAGACATTGCTTGCACCAAGCGCGAAGCGCCGTGAGGTTTCGGCGAGTCGCATGAAGGGGCGGCTGCATCCTCTAAGAACCACCTCGTGAGGCGGACTTGCATATGGATGACAGCTTCAATGAGTTAATTCAATTTCGGTGTGTTGCCACTTCCTGAGACAGCAGTGGGATATGAACGTGGGGGGGGGGGGCACTCATTTGTTGTTGCCTTATCATTTGACCATTGACCACGCATCCCTTTCGAGACGGAGCACCGTCTCCAACACTTGGGCGCTCATTATGTTGTTTCCATATATTACAAAGAAACGTTTTGCTAATCTTATCCCCTTCCTGTTTCGCCGCCTGTGGCCACCATCTATCTCCTAAGATAGCGATCGTTTTCTCGCTACTATCTTAGTGTACCAAACCGCTCCATGTCACACTCGTCTATTTTTCTCACCTCCTCCTCTAACACATCCCTTTCCTCCTTGTACCTTTCACATTCTCCCACTATGCGAATTCTACCCTCTATGGCTTTGCCACATGGGCACATCTGTGCCATCTACTTCCTCCTCCTCCCGGCTACTGGTATACCTCCTTCTTCTTTCTGGCAGGTCCAGGTCCCCTACACGAAATCGCAGATTTCAGCTTTTTCGCGAAGTCCATTGGGCCGTGCAGATACCTTTCATTCCTATTCCTTCTCTCAACCCTCCGTATATCTCTAAGTGTTCTCTTCCCCTTCTTCTACGCTCCTTCCTTCTCTTAGCGCTAGCTTTCCCTTCTTTCTATCCTTTCTTTTACTTCTGTCTTGTATCCGCTAAATTTATCTCTATGGCCAGCAATCTCTTTTTTGGTTTCCTATATCCTTCCATACTTTCTCGACTACGCTATCCCACCTTTTTCCAGCTCGCCCTTTGGTTACTTTCTCCCATACAGCTTTATCAGCTATGGCTGGCAACCTCTTATTTGGCATGTTCTTTACTTTATATTGCCATTTCAACTTACGCACGTCTATATTTATCTGAAGTGGGTACATTCCCAGTTCTGCTTTCAATACTGTATTACTGGTCGTGCTTGGGCACCCTAATACTTTTTTAGCTGCTGTCATCTGTACTGTTTCCAGGTGTTTTACGAGCTTCGTGTTCTCTTCCCATACTTCTGCACATTCTAGCTTTGATACAATCACATTCATCAGTATACATCTCTTAATCCTAGTATCGAGGTGCGAGTCTGTTAGGACTGCTTCCATCTTGCCTACGTGTGCCTTACCCATGCCTATTATTTTATTTATGTGTGCATCCCAAGAGCAATCTTTGAGATATCTACGCCAAGGTACGTATACTGGTCTACGATCGTTAATTCATCTTCTCCCCACTTCCACTTACAAGTTACCGGACTCTCCTTATCTTCGTTACATACAACTACTGCGTATTTGTTTACGTTCGCGGTCACTCTCCACTTCCTGGTGTACTCTAGTGCCTTCTCTATTTGTTTCTGCAGTCCTTCGGGTGTTTCTGATACGCAGACGAAATCATCCGCGAACATCAATCCCGACACCGTATCGTCCCCCACCATGACTCCCTGCGATGCTGCTTCTACTGCTACTATCATGTCATTAATACATACCTTGAATAGGTTAGGTGATAGCGTACATCCCTGTGCAACTCCTTGTAGGGTATCAACGTACTTCGATATTTCCCCGTCCAACATCACAGCGCTTCTCGCACATTCCGTCATCTTCTTCATCATTCTCCACATCTTTTCTCTTATCCCTATTTCCCACAACTTTTTCCCAGCCCATTTCTCCATACTGTATCGTAGGCCTTCTGTACATCTCAAAAGAAACAGTACGTTGTTAGCCCCGCGTCTTTCCTGCCTTGGATTATCTTACCTAATGTGTACACATGGTCGACGCAGCTACGGCTTGGCCTAAATCCTGCTTGCCCTTCACTAATATTTTCTTCCTTCTCCATCATTGTTCCCATTCTATCGTTCACAATCTTACAGAACGTTTTACCTAAAGTGCTTAGTAGCGTTATCCCTCTATAGTTACCCGGGTCAGCCTTGTCTCCTTTCTTAAACAAGTCTACCACTACTCCTTCTCTCCATCTCTTAGGTGCGTACTCGTTTTTCCATATCCAGTTATACAACTTAACCATGGGGGTGGTCGATGGGTTCAAGGGTATATGCGTGTCAACCCTTCCCATTAAACCGTTCTTTCTATACCCAACCGCATCAGTGCACCCGGTTTCCGTCCTGATTCTTCATACTATTATGTAGTAAGTCACCCGTGCTACGATACGGGTACGTATGCACTTTTCCTAGCATTTTTTGGCGAAAAATATATTTTTAATGACGGGGGCTTCTTGACCAAAAATCTTCGGAACATCACTTTTTTTGTTTTTTTTTCATGTTTATGATTTTGGCGTATGCCTAGGTCATGTGGTTGATTGTTCACGGGGGTTGCACTATTTTGTTATGTTTTCTTTAGATTCGTATATTTACTTACTATAAGAATAGAGCTCCTCGAGCGAGGAAACTCAGACAAAAAAAAAAGGGTGCACCTCTCTCTACCTTACCTTAGTATGTGTCTCCTAGAGATATACGAATTATGTGGTCACAGACACTATGATGTGAGACTGTGAACCGCCGTGATAGCCTCACACCTCAGACAGATCATCTACAGATAGATCAGATAGATCACCGATTTCCCCTTCATGATCTATAAGCAGTAGACCTTTCAAGGCAGATATACTCCCGATCGTGTATGATCGTGTATGATCTGTATGATTTAGCTCATGTTGCCGGGTGAGACCCGCATAAATCCGCATGATCTATTAGCGCACGTTTCCTGGGTTAGGTCTATGCTAATACAGATCCCGCACAAAACTCTCACAACGGCTGGTGAGGAACTAAGTAATCTATCTGTGGACAGATAGATCCATCATCTGTCTGAGGTGTGAATAGGTCTAATACTTGCAAACGCGTCGCGCCGTCGACATTTTTTTTTCCCATCCCATTTATTATCTTCGTCCTTCGTTTCTCTCTCTCCCTCTTAGTCGTAACTTAGAGACGGGGTCACTAAGTAGGCTCTTCTCCTACGGTACGTGCCTTGCATTTTTTATCACGAGAAAAATTCAGCCCTTTCTTCCCTTGTCGAATCGCGTCGAAGCCGCCGATCGACTGCCACAGATATCAGAGGCGTTTTTTAAGCAGTTTGATCCGTCAAGCGGGAACACAAACTGCCAAAAAGTTGAATGTTAAAAAAAACATTTGCACATCTCGGGACAGATCAGATAGATAATTCCCACTTGATGATCTAGATATTTCAGGGTAGATATATTCCTGATCTGTATGATCTGTATGATCTGTATGATCTAGCTCATGTTGCCGGGTGTGAGCCGTACAACCTGCATGATCTAGGGCACGTTTCCTGGGTTAGACCTGTACTATACAGATCCTGCACAACACATCTAACGGGAGGTTAGGATCTAGATGATCTATCTGTAGATGATCTATCTGTAGATGATCTATCTTTAGATGATCTATCTGTAGATTATCTGTTCGACGTGTGGAATGTTGTATTACACGTAATACGGTACCATGCTATGTACCTTACTAGCTGTTGAAAGAGTGACGGAGACCTTGGGAATTAAATAATAAATACCCGTTGAATATCCACACCAAAAACTAACCGTATAGCAGTAGGTTCGAGTCTCCGTCTCGTATGGAGTTTTTGTTTCCCTCTTTCCCTGCAACAGTTGCCCCTGCATTCTGGAGCTATGGTAGTGGGTACGGACATCTCGACGCAAGTCGACGGGGAAGAAAGTTGCTGAATCATGACTCGCGATAAAAATGCAGAGCACTTACCTGCGTTGGGGAGGGGTAGAAGACTCTACTTATGTGACCCCGGATCTGAGACCTGACGACTAGAAGAGGGTAGTGCAATGCATGAATGGAAAAAAAAAAAAAAACGGACGAAAAAAGCACGGGTGAGCACGCCCACACCGCACCGCTCCCCCCCCCCCCTACGCAACCACACCTCATTACCCTTCTTTCGATGTTAAAACGCCGCTGTAAATAACGCCGCCTTACGTCGGAGGTAGGAACTCCATCCAAATATCCGAGAAAACAAAAATAATAATAACACGCACACCAAGAGTCCCCTCATCGCTATGGCACGATTCGTACGTGAGCGCAAACCACGTGCTGCTGAGTTGTATTATCGGGGGGGGGGGGGGGTAGTGCGAAAGGGAGGGAGCTTGAGAAGAAAAGGCACAGACAATTAGGGGGATAGAAACCAAAACGGGGGAAAAAAATAAAAGAGCACCGCAGACAGGGGCGTCCAGAAAAAAAAGAGAAAACGACACACCACACCCCCCAGAGGTCGGAATAGAAAACCGMTGCAACCGTTGTGATCACATGATGAAATAAGAAAATGGAAAAAAATATATATCCTTATTTCCATTTTTTTTCACTTGGTTTTAGTAACCTCTATGGTCATATGATTACGGCCGTGCACGACATGAGTACACCCCCCCCCCCCCCCCCCCTAACGAACAAAAATTTCTGTGAGATGTCGAAAAAACAAAATCGACCCCCCTCGGATCACGCACAATACAATCGTCCCGACTCGGGAAAAAACAAAACAAAAACATCGTATGTGAGCACTGTCTGCTCTACGTACGTAATTGTGTACATTACCTATAAAACCTTCTTTGCGCTTTGATCTAAAAAAAAAAAACTAAGCAGTACCACCCTCCTCCACCCCCCCTCCCTCCTCCGCCTCCTCCTCCTCTTGCACTCCCTCCAATCGCTCGGCCCCAAGCTCACCATCCTCGCCACCACCATCATCATTGTCGCAGCCTTCCCGCCCCCCGCTCCCCCCTTCARCACAGCCTTCAGCTCCGGGCACATCCGCCACCATCCCGCAAACGACGAAGTCCGTCATCTGGTCATCGGTCACCTCGTCGGGGTCGCAGGTGCCACCGACGCTCTGGGGCAGGCGGTCCAACGACATCGTCTTCCGCAGGGTCGGGAGGAAGTCGTTGTTCAAGACCTGCCAGCGTCGGGGGGGGCGGTACTTCATTTTCATGCATGGCCGTAGTCGTATGACCACAGTCCCTCGTATCCCTATAGTGCCGGTACGGAGCTCGGGCGGGGTGTACTCATGCCGTGCACGGCCGTAGTCATATGACCATAGACCCTCGCATCCCTACAATGCCGGGACGGAGCGCGTTGGGTTTTCACCAACCAGGCAGACATTGCTTGCACCAAGCGCGAAGCGCCGTGAGGTATTGGGCGAGTCGCATGGAGGGTGAGCTGCATCCTGCTAAGAACCGCCTCTGAGGCTGAGGCGGACTTGCATATGGACGACAGCTTCAATGAGTTAATTTAATTTCTGGTGTGGCCACTTCCGGAGACAGCAATGGGTTTTACTATGTAACTCCCTCGCGGAYGCCTTACCATATTAACACTACGTGATACGACCATCCCCCTTGTGCGGAGCAAAGAATCTCCACCCCGCACAAATAATCTACTCGACCGCCAGCTTTGGTGACCGCCAAAAAAAAACAAAAAAAAACGGCACCCTGGTTGTCTAGCTCACGCAGCGAATAGCGTGTTTTACAGCGCCGTTGCCAACCGACGCCAACCCAACCTATAAATATAATATATTTATAGGGGAGGGGGGGGTGTACTCATGTCGTGCACGGCCGCAGTCACATGACCATAGACCCTCGCACCCCTACAATGCCGGGACGGAGCACGTTGGGTTTTCACCAACCAGGCAGACATTGCTTGCACCAAGCGCGAAGCGCCGTGAGGTATTGGGCTCTATAAGGGGGGGGGGTTCTTCATTTTCATGCATGCCGTAGTCGTATGGCTATAGACCCTCGCATCCCTATATACAATGACGGGACGGAGCGCGTCGGGTTTTCACCGACCCGGCAGACAATACTGACTGCTATAGTAGCGCCAAGCGCGAAGCAAAACGTGAGGTGTTCGACGAATCGCTTTGAAGGCGTGGCCTGCATCCTACCACGAACCGCTTATGAGGCGGACTTTCTTGCTTATGGATGACAGCGTCGAATTAATTGCAGGGCTCCTTCACGGGTCAAGATCCCAACCCGCGGGTCGGGTCAGAAACTTTTCAAATATCACGGGTCGGGTCGGGTCGGGTCGGGTCGGGTCGGGTCGGTCAGGAGGTTTTCAAATTATCGCGGATCGGGTCCGGTCACCGTTACCCGACCCGACCTGACCTGACCCGTGAGGTTTGACCCGATCCGTGGGGGGGGCGTCGGAAAGTTGGGACGGCGTATGCGCGACGCAAGAAACTCTCTCTGGCCGTGGCGGACAGCAGCAGCTACCGCGTACAGCGGTGGCAGCAACATCCAAACAGCGGCAGCAGCAGCAGCAGCAGCAGCAGCAAACAGCAACATTAGCAGTGGCAGTAACCACAACAGTGGCAACAGCAGCAACAACAGCATCAGCACCAGTGGCAACAACATCAACAGCAACAGTGGCAGCAGCATCAACGGCAATTCTACAACCAGCAACATCACCAGCACCAGCAACTGTGGGAGTAACACAGCAGCATCAACAGTGGCAAGAGCAGTAACACCGCCAGCAGCAGCAACAGTGACCGCAACATCAACAGCACCACGCAGTGGCAGCAGCAGCAGCAACAGCAGCAATATCAGCATTGACCAACACCAACCATACAAACAAGCAAGCAAGCCGCAGGAGGGCGGGTACGGTACGGTATGGTATGGTACATATGGCATGGTATGGTATGGTATGGAATGGTATTTAGAACGGTACGGTCCTCACCTTGATCGATTCCACCGGAAAGTCTTCGTGGTCTCCCAGCAGACCTAAGAATTTGTCAGGCTGAATGCTCACCACCCTGCCACACGGCGGACGGAGTGGGGAAGACGGGGGATGGACGGTGGGATCAACATGGTTCGTTTGTGCCACACGATAGGTTTAAGCGGAACAGTGCCGCACCGTGCTGAACAGCCGTGCCATACTCAACCCACACGGCCAAAAAACAAAATATCGCCATGCCTTAGCAACTGCTGTGGTGAGCGCTGTTATGAACAAATCGTTTACACGTTGCCGTGGCGCACCATATCGCACCATACCATACCATACCACACTACCAGGTATATCATACCATACCAAACCAAACCAAACCAAACCATACCATATCATATTATACCATACCATACCAAACCACACCACACCACACCACACCACACCAAAAAACCATACCATACGGTTTTCTTGTTGATGTACAGTACCTGATGATGCCGTCGCTAGATCCCGTCAACACAGTATCCTCGTCCAGCTTGAGGAGCGTGTCCACCGAGTGCGGATGCCCTGAGGGAAGAGAGCACAACGAAACAAATCAAATTTAGGCAAGGCAAGGCAAGGCAAGGCGTAAGGCAAGGCGTAAGGAAAGGCAGGGCAAGGCAGGGCAAGGCAGGGCAAGGCAGGGCAAGGCGTAAGGCAAGGCGAAGGCAAAGGCAAAGGCAAAGGCAAAGGCAAAAGCAAGACAAGACAAGGCAAGACAAGGCAAGGCAAGGCAAGGCAAGGCAAGGCAAGGCAAGGCAAGGCAAGGCAAGGCAAGGCAAGGCAAGGCAAGA
>MEHQ01001689.1:0-50601 GCA_008828725.1 Saccharina japonica | reverse complement strand
ATAGGCCGTCGCAAATCCAATTTTTCACCCCTCTTTGCCTCCCAAACCACACGAGCACCGACCAGGTCGCGACTTGGCGTAGAAGTTCGATCGCTGTATCCCCGTCGCTGCTGCCCGCGTTGGGCTTCGGGGCTGCGCCAGCCCACCCAAGACATCCCTAGAGTGATAGCCTCCTAGCCGGTGCTGGCAGACATAATTTTCCGCTGGCAGCGGCGCCCCGGGGAGGACACAGGCCGTAGGTCGCCTCGTTGGTTACTCACGGGTGTTCGTTGACCCTTGTGCGTTATTCTCATTTTTTGACGCAATACACCATCCCTCGATAAGACCCAAACACGTTTTTTCAGGGAAATCGTATTCAAAACAAACGAAAAACAAAAATTGTTTTCCCATTTCAATAAAAAGCGATGTTCGTTAAGATGGGCCCTTACACACAGCCAGTGATCTGTATGATCTAGCTCATGTGACCGGATGGGAGCCGTTAATATACAATCTGCATGGTCTACAGTAGTAGATGTTTCCTTGGTTGCATCTGTAGAATACAGATCCTGCACAGCACCTCACAACGGCAGGTTAGGATCTATCTGTAGATGATCTATCTGTAGATTATATATATCTGTAGATGATCTGTTCGACATGTGAACAGTTATCAACCCTCTTGGGACTGCAGAGGTAAAAATTGACGATAAAAATGACGAGCACAGCAACGGCCACCGTGTGCTTGGGAGATAAGCACCGCTTGGTGTCCTTACCACAATGCAAGGAGTCGTACGGCACGGGAGCAAGCAGCATTATCCTATATACTACGTACTGCTCGGCGCTCACGCTGCTCATAATATCACCAACGTTATATTCAGTTTGGTCGCTATCATATCCCTGATATTCGTTATATTCGTTGTATCCCTTAGATGCCTTTTACCCCTTAATATCAGTTCTATCCGTTCTGTCCGGTTTATCCGTTATATCCGTGATATCCGTTGAATCCCTTATATCCCTAATACGAAGTATCCCTTGTATCCGTTCTATCCCTCATGTCCTTTATATCCCTTAAAAGGTCCCTTAAAAGAGGTCCAAAAGGGGATATATTTTTTTAAATGTTGAAAAAATTGTCACCTTGACCACTCCTTGATCATCCCCACTGGCCAGTATCCCCTCCGAGACGTTGTGTAGCGAGTTGACGGGCCAGTCATGCGCGCCCTGCTGCTGCCAGGTGATCTGTCCTCGGCAGGGGGGAAAGGAGTTATAAAGGGGGAGAGGGAGCGAGTCACGATCTAAACATGTCAGGGTAGACAAATCCCTGATCTAACGGTTTTTATAATTTAGATCAGTCAGGGCAGATCGATCCCTGATCTACAGGGTCTGCATGATCTAGCTCATCATGCCGCCGGGTGGGAGTTGTACGATCTGCATGATCTAGCACGTTTTTCCTGGGTTTGATCTGTACTGCACAGATCCTGCACGATATCTTACAACGGCAGACACAGGACCTAGACGATCTACAGTAGTATATATCGTGATTCGTCCGATGCCTACCCTCCTGTCTACTGTCTACTGCCTACTGTCTACGGTCCTACGGTCTACTTTCGGCCGATCGCTGCTATTTTAGCCGCGGTGGAGGTGGTGGTGGGAGGTGTGGGGGTGGGGGGTGAGAGGGTGGGGTATGTGGGGGTGGGCGGGTAGACTATGGGGGGGAGGGGGTACTCATGTCATGCATGGCCATAGTCGCATGACTACAGACCATCGCACCCCTACAATGCCGGGACGGAGCACGTCGGGTTTCGGGGAGAGGTAGGGGGGAGGGGGCGTGCTCATTTGTTGCTTGCCTTAGGGGGTAGGGGGTGTACCCGATATTCATGCATGGCCGTAGTCGTATGACAGTAGACACTGGGTACCGGGGGGTAGGAGGCTCGAGGCTTACCTGGCCGGTCTCGTCCGCCGCCGCAATGGACCTGTCCTTCGACGCTGTGTAGAGAGCTGAGGAAGGCCGAAGGGACGGGGGGACAAGCGCGAGGGAGTGCAGCAGTATACTCAAGGGCGTAAAAAAAAAAGAGAAAACGACACCACACTTGTAGGAAGGTCAGAATGAAAAACAAACCGGATCGCTGTGATCACAGGACGAAATGAGCGAAAACCATTTTTTTTTCGTTTTTTGTTCCCTTTTTTTTAACTTGGTTTTAGAGACCCCCCCTATTTTTTTTTCCGCTGATGGGGGGGGGCGGCGTACTCATTGTTGTATGCCTGAGTCATTTCGACCATTGACCACGCATCCTTTCGAGTCGGGCACCGTGGTGGTGGTGGGGGGGCGGGGGGCGTACTCATTTGTTGCTGTTGTTGCCTTAGTCATTTGACCATTGACCACGCATTCCTCGAACGGAGCCCGTGCTGGGGCGGGGGGGGGGGCCGTTAATTAAAAAAGTTGACGTATTGTTTTCTGGGATCACAACGGCCCGGTTCTTCCTCCAATATAGGGGGGGGGGGTAGTGGGGTATCTGGGAGTCAGATCCGCGCATACCCTTGGTATACTTACTATTTATTATTTACATAATTATGAATAGTAACATTGCAGTAGGTACCGTAGGGTACTTTTAATCGTATACCTAGAGCACGTTGGTAGGATTAGGGGTAGTACGTAGGACTGGGTGGCGAGCCGACAAAAAAAAGACGCGGACTACCAATAACAAGACCAAGACATGGTTGACTACAGTACCAGGTGTTCATTTTCGGCAAAGCTAACAAAAGTGTCAACAAGCGAAATGCCAATCTCCACACCAGCCTATAATCACGAGCGAATGCGAGTTTGTAATTTGCACGGCGCCAAAAGAAAGGCACTGTACCTTTTGCGAGACCCCCGAAGCCGGAACAAGAACAACAAGTGCGGAAACACGAACAACACCAAGAAACAAGACCAAACCAAAACGTAACTAAATTTCAAAGCAGAAACAACACCAAAAGCGCACGACAACAATAACAACAAAAACACACACGAAAACAAGTCGGCGAGTTGGTTTGCTCCGTTTGCCCTTTTCTCTCACCTGCGCCGCTGTCCGAGAATAGGACGCTCCTGCACGAGGCCTGGTGGTGCCTCAGCTCAAGGGCGAGCTGGTGTCCTTCCGGGGAGTACGTGTGCCTAATGTTGAAGGCGAAGGCGGACAGAGTGGACCACGCTTGAGCGGCTGATAAACTTCAACTCCACCATGTACCAAACTACGAGTAGTACTGTAGTACTAGTACAAGTACACCTTGAGTGTTGATTCGTCGGCACGGTAGTACGAGCGGCAATCGGGGTCGCATGCGGCGTCAACAACAACCGCACGCATCTTATGCACCTCCGTCCAGAAACGTAAGGAGAGTTTTCGTATACTCGTAGATATTGTCAGTATACCACGCTGTCCCGTTCCCTAGATAGTACCGCCTCATTACACGTACGTTTAAGGTCACACCCAAGGTCTGCCTGTCTCTGTTCCGTGTAGAACCGAGGTACCGACCCCCCTCGGTGCGTACAGTCCTCCACACCACAACCACACAAGAGATAACCTGCTTGGGTCATCCACCCCACATTGGCGTCGTCGGCAGAACTCTAGTACCCCAACAGACACCTCAGAAGTACACCACAACATCGACAAACCGAGGAACCAGGGTCCAAGGCCATTTTGGGTTTGGTCTTTGTTGCATCATACCGTGCTTACGAAGAGGGTTTCCTTGTTGTTTTGTTTGCTGGAGGTGAGGCAAGCGTGCTTCCCGCACGCTCTGTCCTCGTCTGTTCCTGCTACTCCACATTCTGTCTCATTGGGACAATGTTTTAAACCAAGGCAACTGGCCTGGAGCGTGATTATGTCGTAAGCTCTCTTCGGAGAGTTTAAAGCTCACGTGGCAACCAGTCGGCTGACCCCAACTGGCATTGCTTTCCTCCTGCGGGGTGTCTGACGTAACTCAGAACCCGCGCACCACACACCCAACGTGGAGATACCGCCAGCAGGTTGTGGGCGTCGATCTACGTGATGAGCGCTGCAGAGCTGGGAGCCAGCAGGGTCATCCAGTCAACGACTGAGACCCGGGCTGCTGCGTCTGCTGTGAGTCAACGGAGCTGATATGATACGATCATCATCGCCATCTGGAGCTGCTGCGCGAATAACTTCAACGACAAACCCGAACAAGAACAACAAACCCCACAGAGCTGTGCTACGGTAATTGCTATCAGCAGTAGTACTCGTATGATGCCATACTCGTCGTAGCTGCTACGAGTACTCGTAGCAGCTCCTGGCGGTATGTCCTACTGTTGTATTAATAGCACTCGGCGGTGCTGTGCGTGGTCGTCTTGTGGATAGTGCATCAGTTCTGCCCAGCGCTACCCCTTCTGATCCAGCCTTCTGTCGGGCGGGCTTGTCGCGTTTTCCGTGGGCCTTAGCAGGCACGGCGCAGCCGGTCCTGTGAGATACCCCGTCTTGCCGCAGTTGTGGTACGTAGACCGTGCAAATGGGATCAGGTGATGCGGACGCTGCTGCCAGCGGTCCTTCTCGTCAAGGTCAGCTCTATGATAAGGTGGCAGACCCACCAGCAGTCCCACTCGTACGAAGGTGAAATTGCAACAGGAGCAGCGAGCTGCAGTATAGCTGTACTGTTGTCCAATAGCACACTTCTCTATGTGATCTTGCTTTATACTCTACTCCTTGTCTACATGTACGTACCCTTCCTGTCCCGTCCCCAATGAGCGCATCCGGGCCCAGCCCACCAAACCTCTGTACGTAAAAGACATGCACGTACTGCTGCTGTACGAGAGCAGTTGGTCAAATTATAGATCTTGACGGGCACTAAGGAGAGTCAGATACGAAAACAGATGGAGAGATGCCACTACTAGTGATGGCAGCGGTTCGACTTCTCGTCCTTGCAAAGCAGTACGAGCTTCACTCTGGCAGCACTGGCCGTCCTTTGTTGCACTTTGAAGCAACTCCACTTCACAGCAGCCAGCAGTTGTATCACGAACACTCCAATACTCACAAGCAGACCTTGCCATCCACGAGTCCGCTGGCGATCACGTCACGGTGAGGGTGGAACGATATCTCAAGGGCTTGCTCCGAGAGGTCCACGGCGCCCATAGTCTTCGATTCCTCGTCATCTCCGTCCATGTTTCCGCTCTAGCACAGTAGAACAGCAGCAGTGTACACATGCTCACATGCTTACGCATCCATCAACACAGGGTTTCCATGAAGTCTCCGACTGCATGTGCCTCTAGGGTGGATTACCGAAAATTCAAAATTCAAAGCAAATTCGCAGAATTTTCCAGGCGAGAGGTTCTTGAAGCTTGAACGTCGTCTCCTCGTCCCTCCTCGATGATCTTGTGGTAACGTGGTAACAGCAGTGTAGCAAGCAGACCACCATCACCACCATACTATGCGATTCTACCCTGTCAATAGTACGAAGAGACATTTGCAGGAAAGCTGTTGCAGAGCAGTAGTCTTCATGGTGACAATTTTTTCAAACTTTGGAAAAAAAGAAAAAAATCGTACTTTCGACGAAGCACCCGTTGTGCAGCGCAGATCAAAAGCATTTGCCTGCTTTTCCCTAGCTGTTCACTTCCAATAAATTGTCGGACAGTCGTACGACGAGTAAAATCCCCACGTACATGCAACAAAAATAGTCTTCCGTTCTTTACAAGAAAGCACGGAATTCACCTACTTTTCCTTGCTCATACATTTATTATCTGTGTGTGACGGATTAATTTATTGAGAGATTGATGATGGAGACGACTCAGTCTGACTGCTGCCAACAGGAGTAGTATCAATAATAAGTATTAATAGCATACTCATCTACCACGCGTATAAATCTATATATCTTAGTTCGCTTATCACATATGCACATCCTTAGGTCTGCGGATATCTCCAGCCTCTGATCGCCTTTCCGCGCGATTTCTTCGCTGAGGCGTGCCCCCGCCTCGCCTGCAACCGCCGGCTTAGCTGATCCGCCCGCTCGGCGCCGTAGCGCGCGCGCGAGGCCTCGACGTCGAGATCTACGACGAGATCTACGAAAAATCGTGCCCTGTGAGCGTTTGGGCACATTGCCCACCGACAACGCCTATACCTTCGCGTGGTTTTTTCACGTACGTGTTCTCTGACCTCCGACCCGTGGGGGGGGTCGGCTTCCCGGCCGCCGTCAACATGGTGGAGGCCTGCGCGGGAGGCTGTGTGCTCAGATCTGAGACGCCCCGAGAACACATACATGCCACCCAGGCTTTGTCGAGAACTGCCATCAATATTTTTTTCGCCCAGAGAGAGCTCCTGCTGCTGTACGCATACGTGTACGTATGTATGTATGTAGTCTACAGCAAGTAGCACGTGTGATAAGAGACTAGCAGCTCATGCACTGTCAATGTTGTTGCGGAGCTCCTATGATTTGTACAGCAGCAGCTGTGACCGCACCTTTTTAGCGGACTACGCGCTGCATGCTGTTGAGGGTTTCAGCGTAAAAAAATGGCATTGGAAAACGGGGATGGGGAAACACGTTTTTTTGTCGTTTTTTACCGTTTTTGTTTTTTGTTCTCAGACGTATACGAGGAGGCGCGTAGATGTACACGTGCATCGGGTATATATCGACAACATGTATGTATCAGTACTACTACTGCTGTACTACAACAGTACCTACCACGAGCAGTGAGCATCACAAGTATGTGGGTTGGATATGTATGACCACTATCAAAGATACACGCACAGCATGTATCAGTTGATGTTGCTGTTGTCGCCGTTGTTCGCCTGTTTCGAATTTCGAAGATGTGTACTCGTAGTAGGTGTGTAGGCCCACACCGTGTACAGCATACAATGCGCATGTGTCAGGCTTGTGACCAAGATACATAGGAGCACACACGTAGATGAGTACAGCAGCAGCAGCAGTATCACATGTATTACGAGTACGGTTGCCACTCTCCGTGGGCAGTGTGCAGAGCGCTCTCAACTCTTGGCAGTACGTCTGATTTCCATCCTTCGACACAACGCTGCTGCTAACTAAAAACGTATAACTCTTGGCATTACGTCTGACCCCCGCCCCGTCCTTCGCTACAATGCTGCTAACGTTCCGGCATCACGCAAGGCTGCGACCGGCGGCCGTCCAGGCCGCCGGCGAAGCCCCTTGTATATACGTATGGTAGATGTTTTGTTTCCACCCCCCCCCCCCCCCTGCATGTCGCATGCCGCTTCCGAGAAAATCGATCGATGACCGCCTTTTTTCGCTACCTGCTCATGTCTTCCAATGAATGTTACATGTTACGCGTTCTTCGGTGACTCATCAAGCGAGTGGTAAGAAATAAGTGCAGTTTGCATGAATACACGTGTGATGTGTTGCTTCGTTTTCGCTTCGCGCTTGTTGTACTACTACTGCTGTAGTCTTCTGTGCGAGTGGCGATGGTTGTTTTGTTTTCGCTCGGTGCATGTTACTACCGGCACTTCCATCATCACCAGGAAAAAACACCACGAGCTCCTCCTCGGCCTTGAGGGCGAGCCACGGTACGTCGCGAAACCACATCGCAGCGACACTCAAAACTACCTACTACCTGATGGTACTTGAATACTTTTTTCACACGAACGAAACAAATTAAACGATTATTATGCAAAAAAACAACAGCGTCAGCCAAAAGAACGTTCCGGCACGCAAACAGCAAAACAAAATTGCTCGTTCGTTGCTGGTCTGGAGTGATCTTGTCGCTTACCGCACCGCATCGCATGCAACCGTCTCTTTTCGATATGATATTTCGCCAAACAGTAGTAGTAGTACCATCAAAACCAAGAAAAAATGAAAGGGACCAACCAGGAAGAGGTAACAGATAGATGGCGATATAGGTTTCTCGGCGGCAGTCGGTAGTACTATAATTATTAATAGTAGTAGCCGTAGTATGGCTATAGTACCACGTGCATAGTAGTAGTAGTGGTTGTGGGAGGCGACGCCTTAAAGCTTTCGATATGATCGCGTGAAAAAACGAACAACAAAAATAAAGGAACCAAGAAGAATAATAAATAGTAGTAATAAGTAGTAGTCGCCGTATGGGGTGCAACACGTACGTGTGCCCCGACCTGCTCGCTTTCCATCTGAACCATTTTTTTCTTACCGCCGCCTCCAATCCAAAACCTACCTACCTACGGGTACAAACCAACCAACCAAATAATAATACCACCCCCCCTACCGCCCCAAGGAAGAAAAATATTGACAGATCCCCCGCCCCCTCCCCCCATCCCTCCTTCACCCTCGAACAACGAAACTGTTTTTTTTGTACTAACAATACTGCTTCGTACGCGTAAAATTACGGGTCCTAGCACGTATATTATAATAGTCCATCGGTCAGTCCATTCCCCCTAAAACAAAAAAAAAACAGCCTGCTGTGCTCGAAGACGAGGAACATAAGTTCGCGCAAAAAGCGAAAATAAATATTGGTTCCTATCAGCGAAGGGGTAACGCCGCGCAACCTTTTAGTCAGCCGGACCGTCGCGAAGGGATCAGAGCGCCCGGCAGCCGGTCAGAGTGCCCGGCGCACTCGGCATGGTGTTCTGTTTCATCCCTCTTATCCTGATTTTCAGTTTTTTTTGTTTGTCTTCCATCATGTCATTTTTCGTTTCTTTTTTTTTTATGTACGAGTACGGTAAGCAAAGAACAACCACCCTCCGAAACCCTTCCCTTTAGTTTTTTTTCATCCGAAATCCCCCCACTGTCCTAGGGACAAGCTTGTATCTTCACACCGGCGATGCCGGGCAGTACGTGTACAAAAAAGTGCGCAATACAGTAGTACTCGTACGCGTACTCAGTACGAACTAACGCCGGGAACTTCCCGGAACTCCCCCGCCCGTAACAGCGGCCGCGGCGGTGTCCGCAGCGGCATCAGGAAGTAGCAGCAAACAATAAAAAAAAACACAAAAACAAAAACAGGTCGAATGCGCTCCCATGTTGGTGCCTGTGCGTGCGCACACTATCCATCCTTCATCCATCCATCTATTCGCCACCGCAAGGGACGTGGACAAAAATTGCCTAACGACCTCCTACCTACTCACCTGCCTGTCTACCTTCCTGTCTGTGGGTCGTGGTATGCAGCAGCAGCAGCAGCAGCAGCAAGTAGCGAACGAAACGCACCCAACCCAACCCAACCCAACCTAACCTCCCAATCAAGCCATACGACAGAGCAAACGCAAACAGAACGCCAACCACGGCCGTGAAACCTGCGGGTTGGCTTGACCCTCTCGGGCCACCCCGACCCGCAACCTCTACTGCCACAAGAAACGGCGCCGAACACACGCCGCCGCTACATACTCACACTTACGATAGCGGCAGACAACGCAACACCGCAAGCGCGCCCTTACCAACAACCCAACGCACCCTAAACCCCGCCCCCCTCCTCCCTAGCGCACTCCGCATCCTCACCCCCGTCTAGAAAACCCTCTAGAAAATTGAATCCCGTGAGCTCGAGCGAATGCCCCTCCCCCCCTTCCCTCTCCCAGCACATCGCTCAACTCCTACGAAACCCCCAATTGACACCGCGCCAACTCCCACAACCCCCCTCCCCCCCCTGCAAATACGCCGCGACCACGGCCGGGAAACCGAGGGCACAGCACACGTGCAGGCGGGTGGGCTAAACAAACAAAGGAACAAATGCCGACAGGAGGGGAGGGAGGCAATGGGCGCGCGTGGTGTGGTGGGTGGGGGGGGGGGCAGGGGATATAGTGGCGCTGCTCATGCGTCCTCACACCACTTGTTTTCTTCGCGGACCTGCGCTTCCTCTTCCGGGGTAAAGTCGTTGACGATGTTGAAGGTTTTGCGAATCTCTTCCGCTGTCTTGCCCTGCTCGGCGAGGGTGGGGT
Organism: Saccharina japonica; assembly: GCA_008828725.1. Classification (NCBI taxonomy): domain Eukaryota; class Phaeophyceae; order Laminariales; family Laminariaceae; genus Saccharina; species Saccharina japonica. Next base: position 40,777 of record MEHQ01001689.1, on the reverse strand, counting down.
TGGGTTGGGTTGGGTTGGGGCGGGGTGCGGTTGGGTTGGTGATGGGATCGGGTGGGGTTCGTTCGTTCGTTCGTTCATCCGTTTCTTTCTTTTCTTTTCCCCTATCTCATTTATTATCTTCGCCCTTCTTCTCTCTCCCGCCGCCGCCGCCTGAGAATTTTCGAGGCATGAAGATGAAGATGGGTTTGTGCGGGACCATCAACTATTCTGCCAAAGCATACCCATGCCATTTTTTTTCAACACAACTGCACTGCATTCGGGCGCACCTTGATCATTGAGGCAACGGTCGCGCACGTAAGGTCAAGGAGCGGCTTGATGTCCATGTAATTCGCCGCCAAGATCAGCTCGAACAACGTCTCCTGCTGCACCTGGGGGTGTCGATGATCAGCCAGTGGGCGGTGAAGAGCGACGATGCGAGCGACAGGCGAGGGGGGGTGGGGGTGAACTCGATATTCATGCATGGCCGTAGTCGTATGACAATAGACCCTTGCATCTCTACAATGCCTGGACGGAGCATGTCGATTTTTCACCGACCGGGCAGACATTGCTAGCTAGAACCAAGCACGAAGCGCCGTGAGGTGTTCGGCGGGTCGCATGAAGGGTGAGCTGCATCCTACTAAGAACCGCTCGTGAGGCGGACTTGCATATGGATGACAACTTCAATGAGACAAGCGAGGGGGGGGAAGGGGGGGGGTTGCGGTGTGTGTAGTGGGTGCAGTGTGATGCAAGAGCTAAAGCGTACCGTAGCGCAGAGTTAACAGAGTACTGCGGGCTGTTATCGCGCCATGTGTAGCTCAAGTTTGAAGTAGTGCAGTGTAAACACAAGTGCGACAGCGTCTAGTAATACAGAGACTGGTGAAACAGAGTGTGGAGTGCAAGTGCAAGTGCATTCTACAGTAGCATAGTGTAATTAAGTGCAGAGTGCATTTTAGTGCAGTGTACGTATTATATAATACCTGGTGAAAAAATCGTGTTATTACGGAGGACAATAGTATATAGGACCTACGGTACACACAAAAACCTATATATTTACCAATTTTTACTAACAATATTTGGTCCTATTTACTATGGTCCCCAGTAATTGTGGCTTTCAGGGCTCGGGGTCGGCGCCAGGGGATGCATCCGCTTCATCAGGGTCTCACACACTAAACGCTACCACAGCAAGGAAGCTGCATGGTTTCTCGTTTGGAACGCACTTTGCACTACTTTTGTAGTGTCACGCACCCTATGCGTATACGGTAGCCACATTTCGACCCTGGCGTGTCAGGGTAGTGTTAGTAGCGTAATGTAGGCTAGAGCGAGCCACAGCAAGCAGGACAACCGCAGCGCCATCTGCCTTCAACTGCACGACTCCTTTGGCGTTCGAGAAATGACGCGATGCACGCATACGATGAACAAGGTTTTCCCCTTTCGGAGGCATTCGGACTTACAACGTGGGGTAACGCAAGGTAAAATCCGATGACGTTTCGGTGTAAGTAAAAAAAATGAACGGCCCACCATTCGTTCAAAATTTAAAAGGCTGTGCCGTTCAAAAATCGAAAACCAAAAACGACCAGAGAAAGGAAACCGGTACATCTCAAACCCTCACCTGCACAAACTTCGCGTACCACTCCTGCACAACCTCGTGCATGTTTGCGCTCTTCAACGGCTTCTCGATCTCGTTCATCGGGTCCTCTTTGTAGTGAGCGCAAAACTCGATCACCTTACCGCCAAAAATCAACGCAAAACATCAAAGATAAAAAAAAAGAACCGGTGTCAGGGAGGGGGGAACAGATTGAAAACAGGTCAACAAAACCAACTCAGCGGCGAGCAACCGAAAAAACGGTACGGTTTCCACCAGAGGGAATCGCCAACCAGGGGACACCGAGTAAAAAATCCCGGGTTTTACCGATGAAACAAGAGTACCCTCCTAAGAATACACCAATAGGTAAATGCAATTACATTGCCTCACTACAATGTAATACGTTGCCTGCACTACATAGTGCACGCCGACACCACGCATGTCCTTTAGAGGGATGGAGTTTTTCTGTGGCGGTGGACGAAAGTGAAAAAAAAAACACTTACCTGTTAGTCTTTAGGAAAATTGGCCTGGATGATACCTTTTTCGGGGCTAAGCCCCTCTAAAGGAATCATACGCCTGCGTTGACAAATGTTAATGCGCACAATGAACCAAAGGCGCTTCTGTACATCGTGACACAATACACTATGAACAGACATCGTCACCACATATCAAACTGGCAACTCGGCGAAATTGTGATTTGATTTTACAATGCAGCAGGAAATTCCCCGCAACAAAAGAAAACAAACGTTCTAAATATCTCATACCTGGTGTAAAAAAGAGAAAACAAAAAAAGAGCAACAAACCAAAAGGTGCAAAAGGCTCCTGAAAACAAGAATCCACAGGAGGCGCAGAGTATCCGAGACAGAGCACTTCATCTACCACACTACTGTGTACCCCTCTGTCCCTCAATATAAGAAACGCTTAGATACAGTATCAATACACAAACGATCCTAATAATTCGGGACCTATTAGTGTGGTGCTGGGGGCGTTCAGCAAGGGGGGCTGTGACCCGCCATGAGGAGGGTGGAGGTCACGCGACGACATATGCTACGATAGAGGTGTACCATGTTATTTCTGCTTTCTGAGGGAGGTCACGTAAGGAGCTCTGTGCCTTACCCAAAAACTGTTTTTTTGGGGAAAACGAAAGTGCTGTCATATCCGATGAACAATCACATGGCCAACGTAAACGACCAAAATTTCGTGCAACACAAGAATGAAAATTTTCAACGATTTTGGGATAAGGAGCAGCGCCACTCATAAAACATTTCAGCTCTATCGTAGCACGCGTCCGACCGACACCGTCAACACACCCCACCACCTACCTTCGACAGCACCGACGCCTTTACGTTGGGCAAGGGGATCTCCTGCGCGTCCCCGTCCTCCTCAGCGTCCCCTGATGGCGCCGATCGCAGATACGTCGTCACAACACGCGGATAAAACAAGCACAGGGAAAAAAGAGGCTTAAGTCACAGACGTCGATAAAAACAATACATGCGGCCGCCAAGAGATAATCGAACACGCTAGCGCGACTCAAGCGGCTTGCACGACTCATTTTTTATATGGCTCCCATGAGCGGCGGAGAGGATGACAAAAGGGAAAAAGAGGGAACTGTGCAGACGTCGATACATCGTCAACGCGGCGCCAACCGAGTATCGAATCACTAGCGTGACTCAAGCGCTTGCACGGCTCATTAAGGTCTACTTGAGAGCCGAATCCGGACCCGTTGGCTTGACGCGTCCTGAAGAGCAGTTACACGTCCTTGAGCCCCCTATGACGCTGCTTTTAAGGGCTCCCACGCCTGTTTCAGAATCGTCACCCTTTTCAGCAGTTACGCGTCCTTAGAATCGCCGTCGTTACCTTCAAGGCGTTATTTCACACCTCTTTCACTCCGAAAAAGGCGCAGCAGGCCTTGCACGCAGCGTCGACGGGTCTAAGGACGCGTAACTTCTCTTGGGGACGCGAGAAGGGTCACGTCTCTTAAAAGAGGCGTGGGAGGCCCTGCAAGCAGCCGTCATTCAGGTAAAAATCACGTCCAACCGTTTTTAACGACGCGTCCACGACTCCTCCGCTTCCTTAGAGACCCGTAAACGCTTTTTTCAGGGCCTTCAACGCCTCTTTTCTAAACCGTTAGCCTTCCACAAGCCTTTGCCACCCCCATAAAAGCCCTACATGTATCTTTCAGGATAGGTTTGCATCAGAGGCGTTAGCGCCATATGTTTAGAGGTGTTAACGCAAGTCATAACTCTCTTACAGCTGCAAAACCTCTCCGCCTGTAATTCCAGGCAGACAAGTGAATCCCAAAAGCATGGGTTACTAGTTCTATCTCCAATGCTCCTCACTGCAAAAAGTATCCCACCCTTATTCAAAGCAATTTGGCTCCGAAAACGAGGGTGCAGCTCTAAAAAGGGCTTCGTGAGGACGGAGGGATACTTACCGTCGATCATGGTCTCGACGAGGTTGCTCATCTTGGCCACGCTAACCTTGATGTCGAAGCTCTCTCCCTCCTGCGACACGAGATGTACCGAGCGGTTGTCCTGCGCGCCACGACACGGGTCGCGGTGGGAGCAAAAGCACCAAGCGCGTCGTCAGAAAAGAGGGGTTAGTAAAACATAAAAAATAAAAACGCGTACCGGTAGTCACTTTTAACCGAGATAAAAGGTACCACGGTAGCAACTAATATAAATCAGGAGAAACATAGGTCAAGTAACCAACATCCATGATACTTCAAGAAAAAAGAGGGGTTAGGAATATACGAAGTAATAGCAACAACAAAGAAAGAACGGCAAATAATGAAAACCAAGGGAACGACGAAGTCACCAAAAACTTGGTCTTCCCATTCCATCCCATCTCGTTCCTTGGCCTTTTCTTGGTCTCTCCCCCCCCCCCCATCCCGTTCCTTCTTCAGACCCCATCCCCATCTCCTGGCCTTCCATAGCAACCCTACCCACTGCCCTTCCCACCCCATCCATCACCTCTACTTCCCTTTCATCCCTTTCACCCCCTGCGCTGCCCAATCCCACCCCATTGCCCTTCCCTCACTACGTATGAGTATCCCTTTCCAGCCCAGTCACCCCACCACTTCCTTCATTCCGTCCCACCCCAATCCCATCCCTTCCCAAACCTTCCCCCCCCCTGTCCCAGCCCTCCCCCTTCCCATCCCATGCCGCACCATCTTCCTATTTCGACAGTTCCACCCTTACCCCACCCTGTCTCACCCGCTGCCCTTCCCAGCCAGCCACCCCCCCCTCCTTCCCATCCCATCCCTCGCCATTTTCCTATTTCCACCGCTAGCCCACCCCCTCCCCATCACATATCCCGTCCATCCCAGTCCCACCAATACATCTTTTCCTCCATCCCGTCGCTTGACACCCCTTGCCACCTATTCCCAGTCCCACAATCCCATCCTTTCCCATCCGACTCCGGGTGACAAGTCGGACAGATAAATCATCTACAGATAAATACTCTACAGATATATCATTTAGTTCCCAACCTGCCGCCATATTTAGTTGCACCGGGTCTGTAGAGTACACTGATCTAACCTAGGAACTATGTCCTATAGATCATGCACATCATACAGATCAGGGATCTATCTGCCCTGAAAGATCTGGATCATCAAGTAGGAATGATCTGTATGATCTGCCCGAGGTGTGCTTCCTTTCCCTCACCACCCCTTCCTAGCCCTTTCTATCTCATCCAACCCCACCCCTATAACGAATTTTGCCGGTTGACGGTACTTTTGCACCGTTGACCAGTTCGTGTAATTCTAGCCGTTCAGGCTTACAGAAATTCCTTAGGTGTGCCCGAACAGCAAAAAAAGCAGGTGGCAAACCAACCACGCAGGCATGCCTCTGGTTACAGGAATAGGGTTAGAGTTCCGGGTCGGGGTGGTGGCCGCCGTTACCCGAAGCCAAAAAAGAAGCTCACCGTCGGGAATGGATGAATGCCTTACAGATTATTGACAAAACCCTTCCTCAATAGAACCGCATCATGTTATTCGGGCACGCCTGAGGAAGTTCGCCTGAACGGGCAGATGTACACCTCGCCCCTAGACAGACGGAGAGCCGCCAAGGAACTCCCCACACTAAAAATAGCATGTTAAGTCTACGGAGGCCTTGACGGGTCAACACTACGTACTGCTGTAGACCGTCAACCCACAACTATCCCTTGACGGCATTCTTGCCCTTTGACGGACGGACAGCCGTCAAGTAAATCCCCACACTAAAACCAGCATATTCATGTCTTCAAAGGCACTCGAATGTATCCCCTAACCAAACATGCCTTCCGTACATATAAACATTAAATCCCGCTCTGAGTTGAGACTGAATGGATACCAGGCCCTCACATGAACAAAGATGATGGATTGACTATGACATGAACAAAGACGATGGATTGACGATGACATGAACAAAGATGATGGATTGACTATGATTGCCTTCTAAATTCGATTTCCACCACAACTCCACAAAATCCTAGCTTTTCCTACCTCTGGGGACCATAGCCTACGGTATTTACACACAAAAAACTGCACGTTTCCCATTTTTTTTCCAACATTTTTTTGGTTGAATTTACTATGCCCCCCCGTAAAAGGGTGTACAAGTATACGTTCAATTTCACACTCAACAGGGCAAAACGAGACCGTCAACCAACCGACATTTTTGACGGGCCAGGGTCATAACCGCACCTCTGACTCCTCGTTGGCCGGCGCGTCGGCCGCCTGAGACTTCTCCTCCAGTGCCGACATTGTGAGTGAAGTTTTTTTCTATCGGTTTTCACTGAGGTGGAGGGGAAGGCGACGACGGGTTGGGGGAGAGCGCGGCTGCTGTTCTGTGTCGGGTTCGACCACAGCGTAGGAGACGTCATCGAGCACAGCACACGAAGGGGCAGGCAACAACGAGGGGGGCGGGGGGGGGGGGAGGGGGAGGGAGGATGAGGAGGAGGGGGGAGGGGGGGGGCGAAGGAAGGTCGAGATCAGGAGAGAACGAAACAAAAATGCAAGGAGTTATACGTCCGACTATGTGTCGTCTCATTGGAGTGGCATGGTCTTGTTACGGTGTTGGGAGTGGCATGTCTTGTTAGGGTGTTGGCGGTGGCATGTTGGACGTGGCGCAAGCTTTTCCAGGAGGAGATGTCCGTGTGTGTCCTCCCGGAGCCGAGCGCCAAAACGAAGAAGACTCTTGAAACATCCGCGACTCTTGCATGCGAGCGCGATGAAGCTGCATCCTGCCTAAGAACCGCCTCGAGGCCCGGACTTGCCATGATGCGACGACAGCTTCAATGAGTTAATTTGTAATTTCTGGTGTGGCCACTTCCGGAGACAGCAATGGGTTTTACTATGTAACTGCCTCGCGGACGCCTTACCATATTAACACTACGTGATACGACCATTCCCCTTGTGCGGAACAAAGGTTCTCCACCCCGCACAAATGATCTACTCGACCGCCAGCTTTGGTGACCGCCAAAAAAAAATAACAAAAAAAAACGGCACCCTGGTTGTCTAGCTCACGCAGCGAGTGGCGTGTTTTACAGCGTCGTTGCCAACCGACGCCAACCCAACCTATAAATATATCAGGGGGGGGCGAAGGAAGGTCGAGATCAGGAGAGAACGAAACAAAAATGCAAGGATTTATACGTCCGACTATGTGTCGTCTCATTGGAGTGGCATGGTCTTGTTACGGTGTTGGGAGTGGCATGTCTTGTTAGGGTGTTGGCGGTGGCATGTTGGACGTGGCGCAAGCTTTTCCAGGAGGAGATGTCCGTGTGTGTCCTCCCGGAGCCGAGCGCCAAAACGAAGAAGACTCTTGAAACATCCGCGACTCTTGTCACGCAGCTTGCAAAGTCAAGTATGGGAAGTATCCACCAAAATCGAGAGAATGCGCTTGTGGGGGTTTCCTTCGGTTTGAAATAAAATATATGCCGACGTACCAGGTACGATACAGCAGTAGTAGTGGTCCTTCTTGTAGTGCCGGGTACCCGCTAAGATAGTGCCCGTGAAATCGCTTGGCACAGATGGGATTCACCTGTGCGGAGTAGAACGGGTTGCCGCTACTGTATAGTGCCGGTAATGTTGACTGGCGCATACCGGCACTTGTAGAGGGATCATCGCTGCCCTACGTAACCGGTACGAATATACCCTGGTACGAGGTAGTCACACCAGCAGTAGGGATTCAAACTCGCACATGGCAATCTTACGGCAAGTCGCTAACGTGACACTGCCTGCTGTGTATGTGATACGCGTATACTTTTCGTTTTTCTTCGCTTACATGCTGGGTGTATATACCAGCACGAGAACTGCTGTTATCGTTCACACATTTTACTCTTTGATGTATGATGCATGCATGAATACGAGTAGACTTTTGTTCTTTGTTGAGATCCCGAACGGACCTTCCGTGTTCCTCTTGATGCGATGCTGCATTCTGCATGGATGTAGGATATGAAAACGAGCAGACTTCTCGTGCCTCGGCGGACCTTCCGTACTCTAAAATCAACATAATGAAGTACGGTTCTTGTATGGATGTATGAAAACGACTATTAATAGACTTGTTGACGGAACTTCCGTACTCTACAATACGATGCTGTATGTATGGACGTATGAAGTCGAGCAGACTTTTATGTGCCTCCTTATGACGTTGAAAGGACCTTCCGTACTCGACCATACGATACGAGATGCGAGCACTCAATTGCACGGCTTCGACGAGACTGGGCCAACATGATGATAGTAGACCACAGACCCCCTGTGCCTTGCTGTAAGCACGAATAGACCTTCCGGATTCTACGAAACGACGATAAAACGTACAGAGTACTCGAGCGCACGCCTTCGGTGAAGGCACTGACTGGACCACCATCAAGAACACTCACACAAATAAGACCGCTGGCGTGGCATACCCCAGAAAACTGTTACACACCCTTTCGCTCATTTCGCTCTTTTTGACTGAAACGCTTGCTACGATAGAGGTATCTCTTTTTGACTGAAACGCTTTCTGAGTGACCTATTAAAGGCTCCTTAACCCAAATTCGTCGGATTTTCATTGTTGTGTTGCAAGAGTTTTCGCTGTATACTTGGGCCATGAGATTGTTCATCGAGTATGATCAAAGATGTCAGGAGACGGCACTTTCAGCCCTTGACTGACGGCAATTTGTCTTTCTTTATCCTTGACTGACGCCAAACTACTAGGTTTTAGTGACGCCAAACTACTAGGTTTTAGTGTGGAACACTCGGATCCACACCCTTGACCGATGCCCGTTTTCCCTTGACTGGCCGTCTCCTGACATCTTCGAGTATGATAGCACTTTTCCTTTCCCCCAAAATCAGCTTTTGGGCGAAGTATAGAGCTCCTCAACCCATTCAGAACTGAAACAAAAATATCCCGCACTAATTCCAAGTAGTTTGTCGCCAAATACGTGGGACCAGCTCTTGAAGGGTAAAGCGACCACCCTCGAAAATAAAATGGCGCACCTCTGCCTTCGCATGCGTCTCTACTTTCGGGTCTGTCCCTTTCACGCCTCCAACGCTACGTGCGTTAGACTGGACCGAGGTGCGGAGGGGACCTTCCCACTCACAGTAGTGGCCCCTCTATAGTGCCGGCATGCGCCAGCCAACAGTACCGGCACTGTAGCGGCCACCACCGGCACTACTCCGCGCACTACCACACTGGTGAATCCCATCTGTGCCAAGCGATTCCACAGGCACTACAGCGGGCAACCGGCACTATAGAGAGACCACTCCTGAATTCGACATAATCGTTTGCTGGCTGTCGAAAGCCCTCAATTTGCTGTGGTCCACTCTCCATTTTGGATGGGGTGGGGTCAGGATGCTTGGTGGGCCCTGCGCGGCGGGCGGCTAATTATATGCCCAGGTTCAGTTCGGAGAGCTCAGGTCCGGGTAGCATCAGGTCGGCGTGGGATTGGGGTGGCAAGTGGGAGCTACAGGGTGTAAATATGTGTTGTGTGTGGGCGCGTGCGTTGACCAATGAAACAGCCCGAAACATCGGTACTTGACCAATCAAAGGGTTTTGTCGAATAGGTGGTAGGTACACGCTCACTCGCCGTGCGGCCTTCTGACACAACCTCAAGATGGTATTATACAATCTTCTCCGCAGGATATATATGTACGATCTCCGGATGGTCTCATCAACCTTAGACTGCATGCAGACTGCAGACCCACACCGGATCAAAAACAGACCACACCCTGCTCTCTATTTAGGTCTCACATATTACAAAAATCGTGGCACCCTCCGGCCTCCGACTGCAGGAGTGTTGAATATCGTGTTGAAAGGAAAGTTTCGATATATCGGACTTTTTCGAATATCGAAAAAGTACGACATATCGTATCGCACGTGTTTGGCCCTCCTACCCCCTGGCATTCTCGAGTTTTTTATGCAGACACCTAACGAAAGCTGCCATGCATCAAATATCGAAATCGTACCATTAGATTTTTTGTGTCCTGAAAAAATATCCCACATTAATTCCAAGTAGTTTGTCCCCAAATATCTGGGACCAGTTCTTAAGGGGTTAACCCATTTAGAACCGAAAAAAATGTCCCACACTAATTCCAAGTAGTTTGTCCAAAACGGGGGACGGGTTCTTTGGGGGTTAAGAGAGGTGTGGTGAAGGCCGAACACACCTCTCCTAACTATTAATAGCCTTCTCTCTCGTATCCACAGAGGTAGATGTATAGCCCTTGCGCGAAGTGTAGGCAGGTCCAGCCGATTAGTCCTCTCTTTTAACTGAACAATTATCTTCGCGTGCCCTGTCTTAAGCCGGGGTACCCACTGCACTACATGTGATCCTGTACAGTAGGAGTCCCCGCCTATGGCGGTCTGAGTAGTGCGGCATACCGATACAAGGCGGTTAAAATCGCTTGACGCGACTGGGGAATCGCACTCGTAACCCGGGATGAATAAGGCGGCTTCCCCCAATAAGGCGGTCATATTGCTCTAGCACACCACCGCCTTACTGGGGGACCCCTGCTGTAAACTCAAAAGTTTGGAGGGCTCAAGTCTGAGCGGGATCAGATCGGCGTGGGATCAAGAACGGCGCCAATTTTTAAAACCTATATGGACTGACGAAATAAATTAACTCCGTTTAACACTGCACTCCCACTGTGGGGGCAAAACACTTGACATTAGAGTCGGTTTCAGGCGTATGTGCACTGCGGTAGTACAAGTCAACACGCTAGCGTAAGTGCAGTCAACACGCTAGCGTCAGCACAGTCAACACGCTAGCGTCAAGTGCAGTCAACACGCTAGCGTAAGTGCAGTCAACACGCTAGCGTAAGTGCAGTCAACACGCTAGCGTAAGTGCAGTCAACACGCTAGCGTAAGTGCAGTCAACACGCTAGCGAAAGTGAAGTCAACACGCTAGCGAAAGTGCAGTCACCACGAGTCAACACGCTAGCGTAAGTGCAGCCAACACGCTAGCGTAGGTGCAGTCAACACGCTAGCGTAATTGCAGCGCGGTAATAAAAGGGTCAAATGCTCAAATGCAGTCCACACGCTATAGATTACCAGTGTTGTAGTGTTATACAGGGGTGCCCAATAGACCACACATCCCGTTTTCCTCCCATTTTAATTGGTCAACACCCTGATCCCATCCGGACCTGATCTCATTTGGCACCCTGCTCCCACTTTATGCCGCACAAGCATAATCAGCTCTCCGCGAGAGCCGCCGGAGGCCGACAAAACGAAGCACGAACCACCAGTCCAACATTTTCAGAGAAATAAGAAAGTCCGGAGCGTTTTTATTTTACTGCAGTTAGTGTGGAACAATCTCAAATAAGAAACCGAGCCTTGGACCAATATTACCGGTTTTTTGTGCGAGGGCCGGTACTGTTGTATGGCACGAGGGGGGAAAACGCTACTACAGCAGCAGTAGTACATACCAGGTATCTGGTACGTAATACCAGAGGATTGCTGCCGATTGGCTTGTAAGAGCCACCGCCTCAAGGTTGCAGTGGAGCATAATTTTGTCGGGGGCAGTTTTGAGATATTCGAGGCATGATCCATGATTTGATGGATTGGGAGAGCAGAGCAAGAGTATGCATCTGTTTGGGTGTGGTTCCGCAGTCTGTATGCATTCCACGGTTGTTAAGACCCTCCGGAGATTGCTAGATGATCCGGAGATTGCTTGATAATCCGGAGATTGCACGATAATCCGTAGATTGTGTCAGAAGACCACACGGCCGTCGAGTCTGACGCGAACGATAATCGAGTTCGATATATATATACCGATTAACAAACAAATTAATCGACACGATTGAATTTCGATATTTGATACTCGTATACCTGGTATACATATAATACATGTACAGAAGCTTTCGTTCATTATCTGCATGAAAAAACATGGCGGGGTGTCAGGGGGTGATGGGAAAAACACGTTCGACACCATGTATCGAAAATGCAATATATCGATATATCAAAACTTTCGATATAAAATATATATATGGTATTACAGTAACAGCAGCCAGTCGCCAACTCGAGGAAAAAATGCTCCGAAAAAATAATCCCAAATTTTGCGACCTACTGAACCGAGATTCTCGCAAGTCCCGCAATCATTTTCTGCCAAACGCACGCATGCCATTTCCATTTCCACACGGCCAGTTGCATCAAATACAGCTTTGGGCGTGAGTGCAAGGACCCGGAAAAATTATATGCGCCACTGGTGGCGTATATAACAATGGACGTACGAGTATACGAGTATGCACCTACCTTTTTTTCTACTATTAATATTAAATACTATTGATAGTACTACTATATAGTACTACTACAGTAGTACTACTACTACTATATGCTTGGCGCCTAAAGCTGACCCACCGACCCGAGTTTTACCAAGCATAGCATCCACGCACGGATCACTGGCATAGCAGTAGTACAGCAGTGACAGTAGTGTGAAAAAAGGTATTATTAGGTTTAATAGGTGCGAATTGTTACATACCGGCATGTCACTAGCGGAGCATATATTTTTCCCGTAAGGACTGACGGGATTTCAATCAGAGGCGTTCGCCAATAATTTGGTTGGAACCAATTTGGTTTAGTTTCTTGATTTGTCTGTTTCCTACATAAAAATGACCCCAACCTAAGGAACCTTCCCAAGAGGTAGTTACCCCAACCCGAAAACAATTATGATACACGTGGCATTTTTAATTTGCGGAACTTTTCGTAGGAAGATCCCAAAGTTTCGTGGATAGGGCTCATTTTATATAGGAAACAGAGCACATGTATACCAACCAACACATTGTTATTGTTCCCTCCCATGCATTATCTTCGCCCGTCTTTTCCATCTCCTTTTTCCATCTCCTTCCAAGTCGCAATTCAGGTCCGGGGTCACTAATTGGGCTCTTCTTGTCCCTCCCCACTACGACTTCAACCAAAAATGCTTCGCAACCACCCTATTAATACGAAGACCAAACTGTCATTAACATCTTCCGTCCAGAGCCGTACTCGTAGCTCGCAAATGTGAATCGAGTATGACTACTTCTGTACTAATAATAGGTCTTGGGGGTTCGTCCACGTAGTGCTGGGAGGTGGACAAATAAGCCCAATAGCCGTGAGCCGTGAGTGACTCCAGACTCCACCTCTTCGTTATGGCTCGGGTGGGAACCGTGTAACCTAAATTATCTAGGACATTTTTGCTGGGCGCTGTACGGTACGGAAGTTTACGTGGTAAAAGCCGAACGATCAGCCTGGCGGAGGAATTGCACGTACGTGTACCGTGCAAGGCTATCAAGATTTGCACGTAAACTCAATGCGGTTGTATGTATTGAGTATAGCAGGAGTTGTTATAGATATATATGGCCTATTAATACATGGTACACGATGGGACCAGGGTGCCAGAGGTAGGCGTTCGGCGGCTCCTGCGTAGGGTTGCACCCCATCTGACTGAGAACCGGGTACCCGGTGGCGGGTACCCGGAACCGTCGGGAACCGGAACCGGACCGGGACAAATAATTTACCCCGGGTAATTTGGACCCCGGGTACCCGGGTACCCGTTGATTGTGCTTTACGGAGGCCCCAAGACTGGGATATACGTTGATTTATACATACACTGTGCCCCTAGACTCTCCCTTTTCCTTTTCTGCTACAGCCTTCGCACAACACGCGACTAGGGTTACATTCCGTCTGAGTGAGAACCGGGTACCCGGTGGGGGGTACCCGGAACCGTCGGAACCGGAATCGGACCGGAACAAATAAATTTACCCCGGGTATTTGGAGAGGCAGCCTTCTGCCTTCCATCTTCTTTCTTTGGCATGACTCATCGAGATAATAGACGCAATGAAGTCATTCCCTCCCACCGTCCGCCTTACCATGCCACCTGCGGACCGTTCAGGCCCGCTGAAACGCTAAAAGGGGAGAAGATAGTGCATGGTAATCCGGGTACCCGGGTACCCGGGCTGAAAGCAGGCCGGGTACCCGGTTCCGGTTCCGTCTGAACCCCCCACAATCCGGTCCGGTTACCGGTTCCAAATTTTGAGGCCGGGGTGCAACCCTACTCCTGCGGAGAGCTGATTTTATTTCTGCGCCACTAAGTGGGAGCACGTTGCCAGGTGGTCAAACAAATACGTATACATACCAATCTAAACAACCTTGCACGTATGATATCTACACGCAATTTCTCCGCTGGTGCGATTGACGAGCGGTGGCCTAACCCCAAGCCAATCAGGAGCGATTGACAAACGCATGGCGTTAGTCGTTAGTCCCGTTGTTTCGTACACAACTACAGCAAATTAGTGTGCATCAACCATTTTATCGCAAAAGTGGTACATACCAGGTATATACCAGTAAGCCCTGTCGACGGGTATTTAGAAACATCGTTTTTTATGAGAAGAAACACACCGCACAAGTAACACAAACCACGTTCGGCTTTCGGTACCGCGCCCGGAAACGCACACATCATCCATCAGAATAAAAATAAAACCCGACTACGCAAGCAGTGCGTCATCGCCTGTGATATTTAGTCGAGTACGTGGCAGCGGCAGCTCACATATACAGCAGCGGTCGTATAAATAGCACCATACCGGCCGGGACAGGTGTGTGTTGTCGGAAGAGGCGTGTGGTGTCTTCACAATAAGCCGTTCTTTCTACCCAACTATATGCGATCAGTTTGTGTGGTCTTCACATTAAGCCGTATCTTCTACCCGTCGACATCTAGCACACCCAAGTGTCTGTGCCGATTCTTCATCCTAGAGAGGGATATACAAGCTATGTACTCACAAAACCACCACACCAGAGATAGTACACTGCTTGTATTGCATGACATAAGCAGAGTATCCAGTGTCCGTCCTGATTATTTATCGTAGATTCCCCTGCGGAATCCCGAGGAGGGTGTCGCAAGCTGAAAAAGGGAGAACACAGCGGGCGTCTGTCTGTCTGTTCCTCGTACCAGCTGGTACTCGTACGTGGCCACCCGGTAAGAGCGAAGAGCATAAAAAACAGCCTTAAACGCTCAAGGAGAAAAAAAAGTGGTTACCGGGCTAGGAACACCGACCAGCCCGCCAAACGAGTGTATAGCTACAGTAGTTCTATACACATTATGTGGTTACAGACCTAAGTAGAGACAAAGAGATGCCTGGTAAGTATGTTACGCCAGAGGGTGTAATCTACGCATGCATTTTTATACCATCACTTTTACGTTCCAGCTCAGCTCATGGGAGGTTTTACGGTTTTTACCCTGAGCGGCATCCTGGACAAGCTGTGGTCACGTTGAATAACGAATAAGACCTGTTCATATTTTTTAATAAATCCTAGAAATTAGATTCGACCATTCTGGCTTTTTGCTCCTGCTATATATTACTATTAATAGTCGAAGCTCAGGTCCGGGGTCACATGCACAGCAGTACAAGTAGGCTCTTTTCCCCCGTCCCCTCTACGGTACGTGCCTTGCATTTTTATCGCGATAAGGGACCAGCACTTTCTTGCGTCTACTCTAATATATATATATATATATATGTATACCAGGTACCTGGCAATATACAAATGTATGATACAAGCATACACCTTCCGTACAACACGCAAGATAAAACACTCCCTCTTGGGCGATTTTTCAAGCCGATTTTCTCCAGAACGGTCTCAAGAACGGTCTCTAGAACGGGCAGAGTGCCAACGCCGAGCGAGCGATGCATGTGTTCGCCCATGGCAGCATCTCGGACCAGTATCTGTCCTAATGCTCTCACTGTCTTTGGACAAAATCCGGTCGGATAATCCGCCCTAGGGGGGGTGGTGTGCTATATTTTATCTTGCCTGTTACGCAGTACGGTACACGCCAATAGACTGTTGCTGTTGCCACTATTTTACGGGGGACCACACGTAATAAATAGGACCTACGGTAGACACAAAAACTTACCTATTTACCTATTTTTACTGACATTTTTTTTGCCCTATTCACTATTAATAGTACAGTACGGTCTCCCGAAATACCATGTACTGGTACTACGGTAATGTATTTTAGATTATTTTTCCTTATCTTTTCTCATTTTTGTGTTCTTTCGTTGTTTTCTTTTCTGGTCCTTACTTTTCTTTACTCTGTCGCTATTTTCTTATATCTTGTTCTTTTTGTTCCTCCTTTCTTTTAGTTTCTCGTTCTTTCGTTTTGCTTCTCTTTCTCTTCTCTCACCTTTCTTCCATTAGTTTTGTTTCTCTTTCCTGTGTCAATCCGTCTGCTTTGTCTTGCCTATCTCCTGCTTTTGGTACCCAGTACCTTTTGGCATGCGATGGACTTTGTCTATCTTTAAAGTACCGTAGATTGTGACCGCAGAGCTGGCATTTCTCTCTCGGATCAAGAATGAGCGAGCTCGCGTAAAACTGCCCGCGCGGGCACACTTCCTTAGGTGTGCCCGCATTGAAGATAGAGCCTTTCCAAGCACAACGACGAGGTGGCACACCAACCAGGCATGCCTCTCGTTAGGGTTAGGGTTAGGATTAGAGGTCCGGGTCGGGGTGCTGGCCGCCGTTAGTCGAAGCCAAGAATATGCTCATCGTCCGGAACGAATACCTTAGGGTTTCGTCAGAAAACGCTACCTCAGTAGAAACAGCATCTTTTTATGCGGGCACGTCTGAGAAGTTCGCCTGAGCGGGCAGTTTTACGGCCACTGAGAATGAGCACAGACACTGGATGAAATGTAGTGCCAGGGAATACATGTGGCACGTAGGTTGGTGCCGCGTCCACCACCATTTTAGTAGACTGCGATGATGTGCCCGTCAATGGGCTTCCAAGCTTTTGGAGGGTCATAGCCCATAGGTGGGTCGTGCCGGCGTCTAATTATATTTCTCCACCACTATTTAATAGGTGAGAGCAGGGTGCCAAATGGGATCAGGTCCGGGTGAAAAAAACACACACACAAAGAGATGTTACACGGAATAATGTCTACCGAATCACCCGGGTGATAACATAACACACCCCCTCGGACGAAGTTCCACCATGATACAGCACTCGTAGTAGTACCGTATCACCCGGGTGATAATATAACACACCCCCTCGGATGAATAACCACCATACAGCAGTAGTAGTAGCAGTACCGTATCACCCGGGTGGTAAAATAACACACTCCCTCGGACGAATTTCCAGCATACAGTAGCAGTACCGTAACACCGGGGTGATAAGATAACACACCCCCTCGGACGAATTTCCAGGATACAGTAGTAGCAGTACCGTATCACCCGGGTGATAACGTAACACACCCCCTCGGACGAATTTCCAGGATACAGTAGTAGCAGTACCGTATCACCCGGGTGATAACGTAACACATCCCCTCGGACGAATTTCCACCATATCGTACGGTAGTATTAAATAGTACCGTGTCACACGGTTGATAACATAACACATCCCCTCGGACGAATTTCCACCATATCGTACGGTAGTATTAAATAGTACCGTGTCACACGGTTGATAAGATAACACACTCCCCCTCGGACGAATTACTGTGCTGGTTTTTTCTCGGCAACGGGGAAAGTGAAAACGCCAGGCGATGCCTCTAATATATGGAAAGGCCTCGACGACATCTTTTCACAGCCCCCGTTTTCGTCGCGCACAAATTTCACATTTTTTGGAGAAATTTCGGCTCGGAAAATAATCCCACGGGCGTGATAGTATCTTGCGTGTTTTACTACGGTATACCACTCTGTCCCGAAATATAAGCACCGCTTTCAGTTCATACCGGTATTCAATACACACGGTGCTTATATTTCGGGACAGATTGGTAGGCGTTAGGCCAGCGTACCCCTAAGGCTATAATATAACTCTCGGCCCGTTTAGGACTGCAGGACCGTTGTGAGGACTATTTACTTGAACTTAGAGTCGAAATTTGGGTTTTATCTAGGAATTAGTTAAGAGTGCGGCACGAAAAATAATAAAACTCGTGTCATTGTTACTTGCTTGGAGCCAGCTCGTCGAGGCAGTCAGTAGTCGTAGTATTTCCCAACTGTAGACGCATGCCACCGAGGAACCAGTAAAAAATCAACGCGGGGTAAACGACAAATGATCTTTGGCTGGACACTCCAGTGCAGGGCTCGGCTGGGCTGGCCTGGAGGCGCTACCGTAAAGCGCTTGGGGTTTCGAGCACACAAGGATGCGGCGACCGTTTCGCGGTGCCCTTTCTCTCGACTCTTGACAACGGGAAGCGTGTCGAAATTAAAGTTGTAACATGTTTTCGTGACTTCGGAAAGCTCTCGACCAGATTTTTTCTTTGCCAAAAAAACACCCTGTACGGCATTATTGGCATAACCCCCCCCCCCAGAAACCTGAAAATCCCGTCGTGGAAAAAAATCAAGCGGTCCCTGCAGAAAAACCGAGCGCACCCCTGCGCGAAAACCACTGCGCTGTACGTTAATATTATTACAATCCAGCAAATAAAAAGGTCGTACCAGGTACTACTTTAAAATGCTGTATTAGGAGCAGATTAAGTTGAGATCTGTGATCTACGGGCATGTATGATCTGTGTTCCTGTGACGAAGCCTACGTTTGTGCACCACCGATATATACGCGGACAATCGTAGAGTAACCCGAAGCGTTACGCACCTCGGCGATACTGGGGGCTGTTCATGGGTCGGGTCAAACCCAAACCACGCGGGTCGGGTCGAGGAAGGGGTGACCCAACCCGATCCGTGAGAGTTAGGAAATCTCGTGATCCGACCCGGCCCGACCCCACCTGCGAAATTACGAGAAGATCCTGGCCCGACCTGCGATCCGGGTCATGACCCGTGAAGAGCCCTGCTGATTTTAGCAAGTGTTTCAACCCACGATTTTTCTGTGTTATGTTCTCTGTCGCTTTTTCTACCCTACAAAATTTTCAGCACACCCAGCCCAGCAGTGTCCGTTTTGATGCTTCCTGCTACAGAGGCATATATACCAGGTAACGGTGCGAGTATGCATCATAGGCGTATGATATATACATTCCAGATAACAGCAGTTACTGCTGTAGTATTGGTATCACTTATCACACTCGTGGTGGTCGTAAGCGCACATCTTCCTTCAACAAGGGAGTACCGGCAGCTGATCAGTACAGCAGTATGTATAGTACGATATTCGTATGTACAACAACGGCAGCTCGTCGAATTAATGGAGCAGTCGCAGGTCGAGTATCATACGTGGCAGCTCAGCACAACGATAAAAAAAAATGGTTGTAAATTCATTATTTTCGATTTTTTTTGGGATGCGACGAACCTACCCGACCTGAGGTACTTGCACGTAATGAACATATAATACTATTATACGCACCGGTTTATGTTTATTGTTTATAAAACTGAAAGACAAGAGGTATCATACGTACTACTGCTGTGAGATCGAGGATTTCGTCGAAAAGTATATTTATTTGTGTAAGACCGGTAAGACTGCTGTATTGTGGGCGGAAACACACATCATCGATCAGTACCGGTTGTCAGTGCGACAGCATAGTCTACACTCTACCGTAGGTACTCGACTACCACGTCGTGTTCGAGTACGTGGCAGCTCAAATCTACCCGGCAATGGGCGCATATACATACAGCACTAGAGCAGTAGGACAGGAGTAGTGGTCCTTTCAAAGAACCGGCTGCCCGCTACGATATAGTTAGTGCCTGTGAAATCGCTTGGCACAGCGGGGATTAACGAGTAACCAGTGTGCGGAGTATATAGTGCCGGTTGGCGCTACGTATAGTGCCGGCACTATACACTGTAATCAAGTGAAAATGCACTAACATCTGAGCCGCATGTTCTTCAAAACATGTGGGGCACACACAACAAAAATCGGTCGCTTCGGGAACTCGTCTCGAGAGCGTCTTTCAATATACACATCGCTCGGCGATTACACTCTTCGTACTTGGTGTAAAGAGAAAAGCAGCACAAAAAATCCGTCCGAGGGGGTGTGTGTTATCTTTTTTTTTTCACCCAGGTGATACTGTACTACTACTACTGTATGCTGGAAATTCGTCCGAGGGGGTGTGCTATCTTACCACCCGGGTGATGCGGTACCGCTACTACTGTATGCTGGAAACTCGTCCGAGGGGGTGTGTTATCTTATCACCCGGGTGAGATACCGTACTACCCACTGTGTTAACTTACTAATAGTGTACTATTATTAAATAGCATCACCAGTGTGATACATACGGTGCTCCGCACTGTTTAGGACGGAAAATATACAAGATAACAAACCTCTTTCGAGGCGAATTTCCAAGCCGACTTCCTCTCAACAATGGGGGGGTATGTATGCAAAGTCGAGCCATGTGCCCAAAAGCCACCATTTTTGTTTTTTGCGTCCCCACTTCTTTTGGAGAAAAACGGTTCGGGAATTCCCGTATAAAGAGGGACCATAGTAAATAGGACCTACGGTACACACTAAAAACTATATATTTCCGAATTTTTCGAACAATACTTGGTGCTATTTAATACGAATATGATCCCCTGTAATATAGGGGTGTGTTATCTCGCGTGTCAGTTATAAAGCATGCGGGAATGCCCTGGACGGAGGAGACTGTCTCCAGTTGCAGGGCTGGAGGCCCTCAGTTCAATCCGATAGACTGACGCGGAGCGATAACTCAATGTCATTTTGATATAACTCCGTCATATTTTCATCTGTCTGCTCTACATGTTGCGGTTGTTGTGATTATTCTTCACGTCACACCGCCCTCTTTTCCACCCATCGACATCAAATTCCATGTACCAGGTTCACCATTTTACGGGGGAACACTCTACGGGGAAACATAGTAATCAGGACCAAATATGCTTGGTAAAAATAATGGATTATTTATATAGGTTTTTGTGTACGTGATGGGTCCTGATTACTATGGTCCCCCGTCAATACCAAATCAGAACCAAATCTGGTGTCTAAACATGTAACCATGTGACGCGTGCTACGATAGAACTATTACGGGGGACCTATAGTAAATAGGACCAAATAATCTGACTAAAAACAGGGAGTTATATAGGTTTTTGTGTCTTCCGTACGTCCTATTTACTATGGTCCCACGTAATATCACTTTTGGGGCAAAATCATTTTGTAAAGGACGGGGCTCCTTAACCCCAAGATCACGACACGTACATAGGGGATACAGTAGCAGTATAATGTTTCTTGGGTCCATCGAGGGGTCAGAATATAAATTATCCCCCCCGCCCCCTAATCCAAGGCAGGAAAGACGCGGGGCTAACAACGTACTGTTTCTTTTTAGATGTACAGAAGGCCTACGATACAGTATGGAGAAATGGGCTGTGGAAAAAGTTGTGGGAAATAGGGATAAGAGGAAAGATGTGGAGAATGATGAAGAAGATGACGGAATGTGCGAGAAGTGCTGTGATGTTGGACGGGGAAATATCGAAGTACGTTGATATCCTACAGGGAGTTGCCCAGGGATGTACGCTATCACCTAACCTATTCAAGGTATACATTAATGACATGATAGTAGCAGTAGAAGCAGCATCGCAGGGGGTCACGGTGGGGGAAGATACGGTGTCGGGATTGATGTTTGCTGATGATTTCGTTTGCATATCAGAAACACCCGAAGGACTGCAGAAACAAATAGAGAAGGCAATCGAGTACACCAGGAAGTGGAGAGTGACGGCGAACGTAAAAAAGTGCGCAGTAGTTGTATGTAACGAAGATAAGGAGAATCCGGTAACTTGTAAGTGGAAGTGGGGAGAAGATGAATTACCGATCGTAGACCAGTATACGTACCTTGGCGTAGAAATCTCAAAAGATTGCTCTTGGGATGCACACATAAATAAAATAATAGGCAAGGGTAAGGCACACGTAGGCAAGATGGAAGCAGTCCTAACAGACTCGCACCTTGATACTAGAATTAAGAGATGTATACTGATGAATGTGATTGTACCAAAGCTAGAATATGCAGGAGAAGTATGGGAAGGGAACGCGAAGCTCGTAAAACAGCTGGAAACAGTACAGATGACAGCAGCTAAAAAAGTACTAGGATGCTCAAGTACGACGAGTAATACAGTATTGAGAGCAGAACTGGGAATGTACCCACTTAAGACAAATAGAGACGTGCGTAAGTTGAAATGGCAATATAAAGTAAAGAACATGCCAAATAAGAGGTTGCCAGCCATAGCCGATAAAGCTGTATGGGAGAAAGTAACCAAAGGGCGAGCTGGAATAAGGTGGGATAGCGTAGTCGAGAAAGTATGGAAGGAAATAGGAAACCAAAAAGAGACGCTGGCCATAGAAAATTTAGCGGATACAAGACAGAAGTGAAAGAAAGGATAGAAAGAAGGGAAAGGCTAGCACTGAGAAAGAAGGTGGAAGGGCAAGAACACTTAGAGATGTACGGGGGGTTGAGAGAAGGAATAGGAATGAAAAGGTATCTGCACGGCCCAATGGACTTCGCGAAAAAGCTGAAACTGCGATTTCGTGTAGGGGACCTGGACCTGCCAGAAAGAAGAAGGAGGTATACCAGTAGCCGGGAGGAGGAGGAAGTAGAGGCACAGATGTGCCCATGTGGCAAAGCCATAGAGAGTAGAGTTCACATAGTGGGAGAATGTGAAAGGTACAAGGAGGAAAGGGATGTGCTAGAGGAGGAGATGAGGAAAATAGACGAGTGTGACATGGAGCAGTTTGGTACACTAAATAGTAGCGAGAAAACGATCGCTATCTTAGGAGATAGATGGTGGCCACAGGCGGCGAAGCAGGAAGGGGATAAGATTAGCAAAAGGTTTCTCTGTAATATATGGAAACAACGTAATGAGCGCCCAAGTGTTGGAGGTGTCTCTATTAGGAGTAGGAACGGTGCTCCGTCTCGAAAGGGATGCGTGGTCAATGGTCAAATGACTAAGGCAAGCAACAAATGAGTACGCCCCCCCCCCTCCCCCCCCCCCTTTTATTCGGAGCCCCCCCACCACCCATGCTGCTCGCTCAGCTTCACACAACCCAAACCAGCAAGAGAGACACCATATTTTTTCTTCACAGCAAACCGTCATTTCAAATAGAAATCATCACACCCGACGGCCAACGGTACACAAAAATGTTTCCATGGTCGCTCGTCACCAAGTGAACACTAAACTTGCCCTTAATACATACCGTACGTAAAAAATATGTGTATACGAACCCCTGTTGTCCCGAAGTATAAGCACCGTTTGGACAACAACAAATATATATACAAAAAACTGCTTATCTTTTGGGACATATTGGTAATTTCCACGTAGGTTTAGTCTCCATGCAGATTTAGTTTCCACGCAGATTTGGTTTGATTTGCTAGACAACGGGTAGGGAGATCTTCCCAACGACACCATTTTCGTTGGGTGCCCCCCCCCCCGCCCCGCCCGCCCCGACTTCGGAGAAACTCGACTACGACCAACGCTGGTAGATTTTGGGCTGCATGTTGTTCGATGGTGTGCCCATGTCCGAAATCCTTCTGTTCACCCCTGCCTGCTGAACTTCGGGGGCTCAAAACCAACTATAGCTGTAACGCTGTATATGCTCGAATAAACCACGAAAATGTGAACCCATGCACACGTCTGACAAATCACGATCAAATACACATGTAGATCATCTAAATCACAACCTGCCGTTATGAAATGTAGTGCAGTATCTGTTGAGAACAGATCCAACCCGCAAAATCTGTCCTAGATCATGCAGGTTTGTACGGCTCCCAAGCGGAAGCACGAGCTAAAATCATACAGGTCGGGAATCTAGCTGCCCTGAGAGATCTACATCACGAAGTGGGAATGGTCTATCTGATCTGTCTGAGGTGTGAGACCATATTCCTCGGCCGTCGCTGAAAGCACTACGAGAGAGGGCGCAAGTCGACAATTTTTCAACTAAAACCAACGAACGATTAGAGGGACTGCTGGAATCTACATTTTACTTAGGTTTATACTTGGGGGAATATTCACATAATGTGTACGAGTATGATATATACGAACAGGCTTGAGGTTCCCCTTCGGCACGTGGCTGACTTGAAATTCCGGGGGGGTCGCAAGTTGAAAGGCGGGGAACATCCTCAGGCATTCCTATGTATACGACGGGAGAGATTCGACCATGTGTGGTTGGTTTCAAAATTGGATGTGAAAGTGTAGTCACGAGTTGGTGGACACTGCACACCCACAAAACACGAAAGCACCAGTGGCCGTCACGAAAGGCTCGAGGGCGACGCGCGGATGCTGCTGTACCGCTGCTGTCGTTGTACGAGTACGGCTGCGCGTTGCTCTGCAATTCCGAGAAAGTGTGGTTCAACATCGTCCTGCACCCGCGGTTACGCCGCCCTAGAGACTACTGGTACATACGTGTTCGTTCCGATTTCCTAGGAAGAGAGGAATCATGGCCTACAGACGCACACACGTGTATGGGAGCACCGTCCGAGGTCGTCACAAAAGGGAAGAGCTTGGTGTCCGACTGCAGTTCAACCGTGGTTACCTCACAGAAGAAAGCTTGAGAGCTGGAAGGACAGTGATACAGCAGCAGCTCACGTACAAGCAGCAAGCAAATCACATTGTAGGGGTTTACATCGTTCTGCTTGGCTCTAGCTTGGCGGAACGCCTCTCTGCGAATATTTGCCAGATTTCGCGACTACGAACGCCAAGAGCACGCGCCACAGGCCGGGACCCCATTTGGTAATATGATACACGATACTCGTACAAGGTTTCCTTTTAGGTATGACTACGACTCAGCAAATTGTATAGCCATACTGTTGTACCCATAGCTTCCAACAACTGCGTGGTGCGGCAAGCCGCACCATGCCTTCGGTACATGATGAAAAAAACGGGATTTTCGACAGAAAGGTGCTCCAGCGCAACATTTCACCGCCTATTTTACGCCCTGCTACAGACTACCTGGTCATTATATATGTAAGTACGTTCCTGGTACTATACCAGTGTCGACCCGAGGGCATAAAACAAGTAATCAAATGCTCTGCGCTGGCGCACATTTTCCCCGAAACTTTCGTTTTTTTTCACCAGGAGCCGTAGGCGTGGTGCGGCTGGTCGCTGTCCGCACCACGAGTTTTGTGTGTGCGGCGTTTGTATTTTGTTTGGGTCTGTCTCGCCGCAGGTGAGGGAAAAAAAAAAGAAAAAAAAAAGAAGTGTTTTTCGCCAAAATACATCTGCTCATTGCCGTTTTACATGTTTGTTGGTCGTCATTTAGTGCTACTTTCTTCGCAAATTGCGTGACACTCGTAAGCCAGCCGGCCTCCCGTCTACGAGGGGATACGTAAAACGAGCGCGAAAGACGCACTTTTTTTTTTTTTTTCTCCATCCCATTTATTTTCTTCGCCCTTGTTTTCTGATTTCTCTCTCCTTGCTGGTCGTAACTCAGATCTGGGGTCACAAAGTAGGCTCCTCTCCCTTCTCCCCCACTACTATGGTTCGTGCCTTGCATTTTTATCGCGAGAAGACTTCAGCCCTTTCTTCCCTCGTCGACTCTCATCGAATTGTGCACATGTTGCACAAATATACGTACACATTTATGTTGCATGAATATACGTTGAACACACGACGCCCGGCAGCCCTGCGGGGGGGGCTACCTCGCCTACGGCTCGCGGTGCGCTCGGACTGCTATGCAACGCCCTGATGTCCATCTGTCGACTTCGATCTGTCTTTTTTTCTCGTGGGTCCTCGGTTTCAGGTGCAGCTTGTACTACTGCTATCGTACCAGTACAGCGTATCATACACACGATATGTACGTACGAGTATCTGATGCTTATCTCACTTTCTGCTTTGACGTCTGAGGTATACGATTTGCTTATTTCAGTCCTCTTGTGTTCCAGGTGCCTACGTATATGAGACGTACGAATTATTTTTCCGTTTTTTTTTTTCTCCTGTAAGGTAACGAGGTAACCTTATCGTACACTCCAGAGTTGTCGGAGCCTGCCTGTACTATAATGTGGCGATTGGCGATGATTTCATGGGAGAACAGCAACAACAACCAGTACGTGGTACGAAAAACGACGGACCGGGCCCCCTCGGGCCAGCGGGGGCCGGCTATGCTCGCTTTGGTGGTCTGGCTGGCCGCAGTACCGCCGTATACGTACTGCTGTGATCAAGATAACACCCCCCGTGGGATGGATTCCAAAGCAGATGTTTTCCAAACATAGGGGGTCGTACACACAATGGCAATTATTTATTTGGAAAGATCACGATGACATATCTATGACACGACAACCGATACGTGCTATCATACGGATTACCGGTACGACGGACCGGCCCCCCTCGGGCCAGGGGGGGGCTGGCTATGCTTGGTATGGCAGCAGTACCGCCGTTTACTGGGATCAAGATAACACCCCCCGTGGGATGGACGTCAAGAGCAGATTTTCTCCAGACACATAGGGGGCACACACAATGGCAATCATTTCTTTGGAAATATAACGTTGAGATATCTTTCCATAGATGCGTCGCTCGGCGTTTCCGGTCTCACCGTTGTCGAAAAACACCACGAATATGAGCATAATACCTTGGTAATTCGTCCGAGGGGGGTGTATTATCTTAGGGCCCGTACAAACGGGGAACACAAAACCTAAAAACAAAACCTAAAAACGAACAGACTTTAGGTTTTAGGTGTAAAATCGAAGATGGTGTACAAACGCAGGATACGCGTGAAAAACAAAAGCGAAAAACAAAAGCGAAAACGAGTCAACGGTCAAGGTGGAAGACCAGCAGTAATGCACCACCCAGCTGCGGTAGAGGCAACGCCCAGCCCTGAAAAAAGAGGAGAGTGTGCCCACATGACTAGCCGACCATACTCTGCTGCTGCAATGGCGCCCGTGGCCTGGAGCGCGAGATCTGCGCTGGATAAAGTACGGGTGCTGTACAAAAAGTTTCACCGCTTGCTACAACAGATGATTTTTGAATGTACAGCAGCACGCAATTCGACTTGGACCGCCCCATGAGCCACGGTTTTGGCTACGGCGTTGAACACTGCATTGCCTGGGACCAGCCGCATGTTGTTCGCGCATTGTCTGCTCTCTGTCTTCTGGCTGTCCAGTGTACGGGGCGTTCGTAGCTGCGGTTGTCGCCATGATCTCCGTTCTCGCTGGGCTGTTCGTTCTTCGTGTTTTGTTTTTAGGGTCATTTTAATTGATTTTCGATTAAACAAATCCGAAGAGCAAAAATATCCCATCGCGGTCTCCTGGGTCTCTTTTTTTCTGTTTCGCCAATCAGAGGGAGTGAATCTTCATAACTCATTTTAGGTTTTGTTTTTAGGGTCAAAACGCTCCGTTTGTACGGGCCCTTATCACCCGGGTGATAAGGTACCACTCCTGTATCATCGTGGAAACCCATCCGAGGGGGTGTGCTATCTTATCACCCGGGTGATACGGTACTACTTACTACTACTGTATGATATTGTGGAAATTCGTCCGAGGGGGTGTGTTATCTTATCACCCGGGTGATAAGGTATACCAGGTATAGTGTGCAAGTCGAACCTTTTAGTACTGCGGCACTGCACAGAAACGCAGTCTAATTCCAAGTAACTTGTCCCCAAAACGGGAGAGCAGTGCTGAACGGGTTAAAAAACCCACCTGGTGCAGCAGCAGTGTATGGTACCGTACGATACTCGTATTAATAGTCGGGATCGTGCAGTCAGCAGTCAGTATTATTTACTACGTCTACGACTACTACAAACGAGGTGTACGGCAGGGCATTAATTAGGTGTTACGCTGTTGCGCTGGCGCAACACGCGTTTTTGGGCGCGCAACATTTTCGCCGAAGGCTAAAAAAATTGTTGCGCGTTTTTTTCTCGCCGGGGTCGAGAAAATTTTTTGGGGGTCTTTTTTTCTTGATAAATAGTCGTAATTGGACATCTTTTAGGCTTTGTAGGCGTACATTCGCCCAAAGATCGCCATTTTTTCGCTTTTTTCGCTTTTTTCGCCTCCGGCGGCGGCCGCGGCGGGGGGGGGTGGTCGGGGCTTGCGGCGCCTGCGGCGCGCAACACGCGCCTCAGGCGTGTTGCGGTGCGCGCAACACGCGCCTCAGGCGTGTTGCGGTGCGCGCAACACGCGCCTCAGGCGTGTTGCGGTGCGCGCAACACTCCTTGAGTCGCCTGTTGCGCTGCGCGCAACAGACCCCGACCCACTAATTAATGCCCTGGTGTACGGGTACCAGTACGTATTATATCATGAAGTGAAAACATGAAAGATAAATCTAACGATACTAAAAAAACACAAAAGAGCGAGGCTAAAAAAACGCTTCATGTGTTGTTGTTGTTGTCTTCACATTAAACCCGTTCTTTCTACTCAACCACATCAGTACACCCAGTGTGTATCTGATATGCAAATATAAATACGAGTACCAACATCAAAACGTCAGCATAGTCTACAAATCCAGGTCCCGGGACACGATATCTTTCCAGTTTCCGTTTTTACGTTCAAGACCACACGTATTTTGGGTATACTACTTTTTGGTATATACACATACAGCAAGTACGCAGGCGCACAAATTGTCGTGCACTAATTCCAAGTAGTTATTGCCCCCCCCCTTTGCAGCTCTCAACAAAATTAAACGGAAGACAGAACGAGACTTTCGGAGAGTGGCAAGGCCAGTCAGTGGAAATCAATCAACCACCGTGGTCAACTGGTCAGGATCAGGATGGGGATCAGGATCAGGGCAAGGATCAGCATGAAGAACATTGAATATTTGGATCGTGGGGGAAAATGACAAGATGGCGCGGTAAGATTTCGCCACTTGGCGAAGCTTCGCGCCTTAAAAGTCAGGGGCTTGTGGCTTGTGGCGGCAGATGTTGCACTGCTCCAGACTGCGACCTCCAAAGCAAGCCGAGGACAGTTTTTCTCGCGACGGCACAAGCTCGGCTCGAGGTAGGGACGGGTGGGGGGAGACCCGTGCTGCTACTGCTGCTGCTGCTCCTGTTGATGACTGGCAGCGGGAGGGGGTTCTTCATAGCAAGTACTTTATTTTTTTATACCAGGTATTTTATAGGAACGATCAACATTTTCCGGATTTTTCGTTTGTAATTTTCGTCTGGTATGTAGAGTATCGTCTAGGCTCTCCTCGAACATATGATACAAATACCAGTATTGCTTTTTTTTACACTTGAAAATCAGGAAAATTCGTAGCAAGTCGCAAATAGCTGCGGTGCAGTGAAAGCAGCCAAAATGCGACCACGCATCGTCCGCGCTCCTGGCTGACAGCCGTATTCGAATTCATGGGGAAACAGACAGGTGTTACGCCAGGCCGAACCAGGCATTTCTCTGGTCGCCCGAGCTACTCGTAGGTCGGCGGTATCTCGAAAATGCTACAGATCGGAGATCGGAATACCCGCGAGAGTGACACACAAGACAAACGATACTCGTTCGTAGTACAGGTGCGGATTTGCGCCAAGACAAAAGAGGGCGCAAAAAAAGGCTTGCGGTCTGCGGTCCCACAGGGCGCCGAAACCCACGATCCCGTCAAAACAACCTGGGATCAGCGAGAGGCGTGCGTAGCAGTTGGTTTGAGGCACGCGGGGGCATCGATACACACTCGTTCTCTCAAGACAAACGTGGGACACGGCGGTCATCCATCTCTCTATCTCTCTAGATGACGCCATCCCAGTAGTGATTCGTCCGGTCCTCCCACAGCGAACGAACTCCCCGACATTTCGACCCCCCTCTGAGAAAGTGGTCATCACCAAAATCCGTACTTCATTGCCTCCCACAAATTCTGATTTCAGGCAGCTAACTTTCCCGCCCCAGTGCCGAGCCCCTGGGACGCCAAAGAGCCACGCGCTTACCTTGGGGAGCTCGAGGAGGGAGTGTTCTAACCGACTGCTACGCTAGGCGGTAGAGCTTGATTTTCTTGAACCCGGGGAAGAAAATCCGAATCGAGACATGCTTCATTTTAGAACTCCCTTGCTTAGGGACTCTTTGCGCTGCTTGCAGCTTGTTTGTGTGCACTGCAAGGTGAAAGAAGTCTTCACTCCGCGGTTTGTTACAAGAATAGCGGGTGCTACTGCAGTACATCAAAGTCAGGCATACTAGTCCTTGTTGACCGAGAAACAAGGACTGCGGTGAAGGGAGGGGAGAAGCTGACAGCTTGCGAAGGGGAGAGAGAGAGGAAGAGCGACACAGGGCGAGCGGGACATTCGATCCGCGGACTGGCATTTTTCAAAGATGGCGGAAATTTCTACCGAAGACGCCGTCGACCAGCTGCACCAGATGTTTGGAGACTATGACAAGGCCACGCTTGCTGCCGTCCTAGAGGTGGGTGTCCCTTTCTCGCGTACATACCAGTGGTACACGCCTAGCAGAAGCGTGCTTCTAGGTGATTCCTATTTCACTCTCGATTCTTCAAGCAGTACAAAATGCGGATATATGTCACACAGAACACAGAGCAGTCACAGAACCTGGCGTGCGAGTACAGCAGTACTACGAGTAGGCTCGTACGCGTAGGCATAATATCACGTCGCTAATTCAAAACTACAGGCAGTACCTGGAGGTAGCTCGTAGTACGAGTAGAGGCTAGAGCAGTAGGGACTGCAGCAGTAGGAGCTACAGCAGAGAGCAGTAGGGACTGCAGCAGTAGGAGCTACAGCAGTAGATAGAGGGAGGAAGAGAGCCTCTCTCCCATTTGACTATTCCAACAGTCATCAAGTACTAAATATGCTGCTGTCGTGATGTGGGTGATGGTGTGTGTGATGCCGTCGTCTCGGGCGAGTGAAGCTCGATCTGTCCATCTCGCTTGGTCCAGTTCTGTACGAGTATATCAACAGCACAGCAGCAGCAGCAGCAGCAGCAGCAGCAGCGGTACGTAATACACGCATGATGCAGAGAGTAAAGCAGTACAAGACAGCAGCAGTACGGGTACATTCTTCCGCTATACTGGTACTCCACACTGGCTGTATCCTAATGATTGTTGCATGTTGAACATCCAGCAAGAGAACAAGGGAAACTCTCGTACTCGTATAATACGTGTCATACGATACGTGCCAGGCTGTTTATTGTTTATTTTTGCTGTCGACACTACAGGGTATACTATTAATAGTGTGTCATACATATGATATATACCTTGCCTTGCCTCACGGCCCGATTCCGCTACGATGACCGCATTTTCATCGGACACCTTGTACCTTGTACCTTTTACCTCGTCTGTACCTCATAACCAACTCGTACGACATACTAGCAGAGTGTACGTACACTAAATTCTTCAGCAAGCGGTAGTATGCATGTCATATGTACGTATATACAGCAGCAGTATACACAGCGGCACTCGTATCATTAATACCCGATATTATACTCGTACATATAATACTACTGCTGACTACGAGTACTCGTACAGGTACATTTTGTACCCGTGACCTACAAGCACGTAACTGCTGTACCTGGAAGCGTATTGCAGATACCAGCTGGCAGATACTCCTACGTCCGAGCATAACTTCACACCGGCTCCAACAGGGCGCCCACCCCCCTTAAGACTCAACGGGCCGGAGAAAAAAAACGCCATATCGCCATACACGCTTCCACAAAGACACAAGTTACAATATGTGGTGCACTGCCCGTTCAGACATGTACAACGATGTTTATCTGCACGATTCCAAGCACCAATGCCATCTGAAGTGAGAAGTGAGGTATTCGCCTCTCTCTAAAACGGTCGAAGGAGAATATGAGAATATGAGAATATTCGAATATTCGCGATCGTGTTCCACAGATACCGCACGGCGTTCGTGGGGGAGGGGGTGAGTTTTAACCGTCCCCTACTCAGCGTATCACATGATTTTAGTGTGGCTTAACCCTGCCCCGGCCCACGTAACAAACACTCGTATACAGAGACGTGCGAAAGTTGAAATGACAATATAAACTAATAAAGAACATGCCAAGTACCTGGTAAGATATTGCCAGCCATAGCCGATAGAGCTGTATGGGAGAAAGTAACTAAAGGGCGAGCTGGAATAAGGTGGGATAGGGTATTAATAGTCGAGAAAGTATGGAAGGATATAGGAAACCATAAAGAGATGCTGACCCATAGAAGTATATACTAGACAGAAGTAAAAGAAAGGATAGAAAGAAGGGAAAGGCTCGTAGCGCTAAGAAAAAAGGTGGAAGGGGAGAAACAGTTATTAATAGAGATATACGGGGTTAAGAGAAGGGATAGGAACGAAAACGTGTTAGCACGACCCAATGGACTTCGCGAAAACGCTGGATCCGCGATTTCGTGTAGGGGACCCGGACCTGCCAGAAAGAAGAAGGAGGTGTACCAGTAGCCGGGAGGAAGTAGATGCACAGATAGATGTGCCCTTCTGGCAACGCAATAGAGGGAAAATGTGAAATGTACAAGGAGGAACAGGATGTGTTAGAAGAGATGAGGGAAATCGACGAATGTGGCATGTAGAAGTTTGATGCACTATTAATAGCTACACAGACAGTACAGGACACCTATTAATAATGAGAAACAGGAAATCTGGTCCAGGCTGGGTTTCTTATTTGAGAGAGGGTGCTTTCTACACTAATTTTAAGCTAACGACTCCCGAATTTCTTATTTTCTGTTAAATTTCAGTTGTTGTTGTTGTTGTCTTCACATTAAACCCGTTCTTTCTACTCAAACCACATCAGTACACCCAGTGCCTGTCCTGATTCCCAATCCTAGAGAGATACAAATTCTGTGGTCACAGACTGTGAAACAGAGAAAAACCAAAACAAAATAAACGCAAATTAATGGGTAAAGCAAGTGAGATGCGTAACGTATCGGGTACGAGAACACAACGACACGAGCCGAACCAAAAAATAAGAACAAAAAAGACAAAATAAACACAAGCTTCCTGAAATGAACATACAGAATACAAATGACGCAGGGACAGAAGCCTGCCTTTCCTAGAGCTGTTCTGTATATAGTGTCCTGTACTCTGTATAGTATGGCGCCAAAAAAACGATCGCTATCTTAGGAGATAGATGATGGCCACAGGCGGCGAAACAGGAAGGGGATAAGATTAGCAAAATTTTTTGTAATATATGGAAACAACGTAATGAGCGCCCAAGTGTTGGAGGTGTCTCTATTAGGAGTAGGAACGGTGCTCCGTCTCGAAAGGGATGCGTGGTCAATGGTCAAATGACTAAGGCAAGCAACAATATGAGTACCCCCCCCCCCCAGCTGCCCCATATGTATATTTATAGGTTGGGTGGCGTCGTTGGCGACACACGCTGTAAAACACGCCTCTCACTGCGTGAGCTACGACAACCAGGGTGACCGGTTTTTTTTGTTTATTTTTTGGCGGTCACCATGCTGGCGGTCTTGTTAGATCATTTGTGCGGGGTTGAGTAACCTCACTCCACACAAGGGAGAATTAGTCGTATTACGTAGTGTGTATATGGTAAGGCACTCCACGAGGCAGATAGATAGTATACCCATTGCTGCTCTGGAAGTGGCCACACCAGAAATTAAATCAATTCTTGGAGGCTGTCGTCCATATGCAAGTCCGCTTCATACGCGGTTCTTAGCAGGATTCAGGCTCACCCTCATGCGACTCGCCCAATGCCTCACGGCGCTTCGCTGCTT
Source organism: Saccharina japonica (assembly GCA_008828725.1). Taxonomy (NCBI): domain Eukaryota; class Phaeophyceae; order Laminariales; family Laminariaceae; genus Saccharina; species Saccharina japonica. Next base: position 7,335 of record MEHQ01001689.1, on the reverse strand, counting down.
GGTGCAAGCATGTCTGCCTGATTGGTGAAAACCCAACGTGCTCCGTCCCGGCATTGTAGGGATGTGAGGGTCTATGGTCATACGACTACGGCCGTGCACGACATGAGTACACCCCCCCCCCCCCCGCGCGGACCCCGGAGGGCCAGCAATGTCTGCCTGGTTGGTGAAAACCCCACGTGCTCCGCCCCGGCATTGTAGGGATGCGAGGGTCTATGGTCATACGGTTACGGCCATGCACGACATGAGTACACCCCCCCCCCGCCGGGAGGGCCGAATCTGAAAAAAAAAACGGAATGTTGGTCATGGATTTTTTTTCTAAGCGCCCCTTGCCGGCTGTATTAAGAGATCGAAACGCCCACTTATATCGAAAAATAAAAAAAAAAACAGCCGTGAGATCGAGGATTTTATCGAAACGCATCTTTGCAAGCTGAGTGGGATACTTCGATCGCGCGAACTACGGGTTTTGAGGGGAACCAAATCTGCCATCTGTGGAACTCAAGGGAGGTCACATATATACGGTGTACTTCCTGAATGTATTACGTCTATTTTTGGTACGTAAGTGTCGTCCTGGTATTCATACGTATCATACGTAGCATATACGATGTGCATATATGATATACCAGGTATTAAAAGAAAAACAGCTGTGAGCTCGAGGATTTCGTCGAAACTCATTCTTGCTACTCGTAGCTGAGTGTGATACTTCGATCGCGCGTACTTACGGGGTTTTATATGTCCTCATACAGGGTGCATATCCCGTATGAGGGGAACACAATGTATCATACCAGGTACCAGGCACGTGTTAGTGTGCTATACAGCAGGATTGTTATCAAAAACCTTCTCGAATATAATATAATACGTAGCTTCGAGGTCCGAGGTCCGAGGCCCCGAGGTCAGAGTCTACGTACAACAGCTGGAGTAGAATGACTCCGGTGTATGATATAATCTAGAATATATGAAAACATGAAAACGTACTCTGTACGACCTCTTCGTATTGTATGATTTGTATGATTGTATGATGTGAATATGACCGAGGGCTCTAGACTCTAGACTGCTGTTGATCTAGACTTTTTGCGTAAACGGTACCGGTACGTATATACGATGTTTGGTGTGGAAACGTAGAGGCTTGGTATGGAAACATGGAAACGTAGAGTGATGAAAGATAAACAGCGAAAGTTTAGTTCTAGACGTTGGTCTTCTGGAGAAAAACGCCTCCGAAAAGGGGTACTGTTCTCAAGAACGCTACTCTTCCAGACGTTCAGCGTGGAACAGGTTCTAGATGCCCCGCGTATTTTCTTAGATTGTTCCTAATCGTATTTCGCCGCATATCCATGGCTGTACCGATACTATTCGTACGTACATGACTTGAGGACGCCCTTACTTCAATAGCACTCCATGCTACTGAGTTAGATAGATACTGGTAGTAGATAGGCTGGTATACACATACACCTACTATTATACCTGCTACTATATTACGACATTGTTCCCGATCAGCGACTCAGTAGGCTACTGGTTACTGCTGCTGTAGCATAGTACCTACATCAACATAACCGACCCCTCCCCCCCCCCCCCCCCCGGGTTGTTGCGCTCTTCTCTGTCACTCGATGTATCCTGGAGTCTAGCGCGAATTCTCCCTCACGAACAACCGTCCTCCACCCGGCGATGTTGCACGCCTCCTCCGCCCACTCGCCTTTCGGCAGGGTAGCTACGATCCGGACCCGGGTTTGTTGACACCAATATCACCGGAACCGGGACCCCCCCCCCCCCGCCTCTCTCTATATCTCTCTCTATCCCCCTCTCCCCCCCCCTCACCTCTCTCTCTTTCTCTCTCTCTCTATCTATCTATCTATCTATCTATCTATCTATCTATCTATCTACCTATCTGTATATCTATATATCTATATATCTATATATATATATCTATATATATCATCCATCTATCTATCTATCTATCTATCTATCTATCTATCATCCATCTATCTATCTACAGCATCTATCTATCTATATTTCTATATATCTATCTATCTATATATATATCATCCATCTATCTATCTATATATCTATCTATCATCCATCTATCTATCTATCTATCTATCTATCATCCATCTATCTAACTATCTATCTACAGCATCTATCTATCTATCTATCTATCCATCTATCTATCTATCTATCTATACATCTATCTACAGCATCCGTCTATCTATCTACAGCATATATCTACTGTACCTATCTATGTATCTCTCCCCCTCTCTCGAATTAAACCCTACACACTTCCGCCTGCACGACGGAGCAGGTAGAGAGGCAGTTCCAGCCCGCCCTTGACGCGTATGTCGCGGGAGGTGACACAGCGAGCGCCGCCGGGCCGGGGCCGGAGCGGGACCAGGCTGACGCAGAGCTAGCCAAGGCCACGGAGTGGGACCAGCGCTGCTCCTTTCCTTTCGAGATCTACCGACCGGTTTTCCACCTGGCGAGGCGTCGCGGCTTGCCGTTGGTGGCGCTCGGGGTTGAAAGGTGGGCCGGCCATGTAGGGGCGGGGGGTACAACAGCATAATACTAATTTTAGGGGGGGTTATGGAGGGAGGGGGGGGGTGGGAGGGTCGGAGGGGGGGGGTACTCATGTCAGTGCATGGCCGTAGCCGTATGACCATAGACTCCTCGCATCCCTACAATGCCGGGCGGAGCATCGTGGGTTTTCACCGAACCAGGCAGCTTATTCTTGCACCACCGCAGGGACGGGGGTAGGGGGGGGGGGAAGAAAGGAGGAGGTTTTTTTGTTTTACCGTACACGCGAGGTACACCTGGCAACTGTTTGTGCTTCAATTTTGCTGCTCTCTTGCCATTTTTCGGCCGCGCGCTTTTGCTGCGGTTTTTTTACCGTTTTTTGTTGTTGCTGCTGCTGTGCGACCGCCCGACCGTTCCCCTATGTTTCTTTTGTTTTTTTTTGCAGCGAGACAGCCTTCCAGGTGCTGCAGAACGGTATGGACTCGCTGGGAGAGGAGGAGAGGAACGCGTACGTGTCGGACTTCAAGGGCTTCGTCACCTACGTCCGGGAGAAGGGCTTCCAGAACTACGCTGACAAGGTTAGCCTTTTTTCTTCTCCTTTTTTTTTAGTTACTTTGGGGGCAAAACAGGCAAGGCTTCTCGTATAGACCTTGCCCAAGTTCGATAACATGGTTGGAATGTACTTGGGCTTTAAAACAACTCCCATTTTGGACAGCACCGCCTTCTATTTTACACATTTTACCTGGAAATAGACTGAAATACATGCATGAAAATGAAGAACACCCCTCCCCCTCTTCGCCGGTTTTACTGCTGCCAAAATAATCATCCTACTCTGAATTACGAGCCGTTTGTCCCCGAAAACGTACAGTTGTGAAGAAATACACCGCTTATATCTACAATGGCACGAGAGAGAGCAAGGGCTTTGTGGTAGTTTCAGAAGCGTGCGCGATCACCCTAACCGCGGCCTCTTACCCCCCCGCCCCCGCCCCTCCCGCCCGCCCGCCCTTTTGCTTGTGACTGCTTGATGCTGCCTATCTCATCGCGGCGGTAGTTGATTTTCCCTTCTTATGACAAGCTAAAAGCCGAGGGTCTCCTGGGGAGCAAGCCGCCGACGAAGCCCAACTTTTTCGCTGCGCGAATTCTGGCGGACGAGGCGCTGGCGTCAAAGGTGGGCCGGGCCGTCTTTGACATGCCTGACTTGAGGATTGACCCGTCATTTGTGGTCCGGGCCGCCTTTTGACCCGTCTTTTGACAGCTTGACATGAGGATTGACCCGTCTATTGTGGTCCGGGCCGTCTTTGACAGCATGACTTGGGGATTGACCCGTCATTTGTGGTCCGGGACGTATTAGACCCGTCTTTGACAGCGTGGCTTAGGGATTGACCCCGTCAAATGTGGGCCGGGACGCCTTTAACCCGTCTTTGACAGCATGCCTTGGGGATTGATTCGTAAATTGTGAGCCGGGCCATCTTTGGCAGCGTGAAGTAGGGATTGACCCCGTAAATTGTGGGCCGGGCCGTCTTTGAACCGTCTTTGACAGCGTGACGTAGAGATTGATCCGTCAACTGCGGGCGGGGCCGTCTTTGACCCGTATTTGACCCGTCTTTGACAGCGTGGCGTAGGGATTGACCCTTCAATTGTGGGCCGGGCCGTCTCTGACAGCGTGACCTTGGGGCTTAACCCGGCGGGGACCTTGGGGCTTAACCCGGCGGGATCCAGGGGTCATTTGTAGTGGTTAAATATGTAATGATGCGTCGCTAAGAAACGGCCCTCCCCTCCATCGCTCCATTTTTNACGAGAGGCGGTAAGTGGGGCGTACCCTGGCTTGAGAGGAGGTGCTGGCGCCGTGGCCCTGATGGTAGAACTGATGTCATGCCATCCATCATTGCCAGACAACGCCCCACTTTCCTCCTATCGCGGTTCGGGAGGAGTTAGGACATGGGGTTACGGACAAGCCATGAGGGCTTTGAGAGAGTTAGTCTCAGAGACGGGCGGAAACCCGGAGGAGTACGCGCTGCACTCGATGCGGATCGGGGGAGCGACCGCGCTAGCAGCAGGGGGGTCAGTTTCAGAGAGAGTGATCCAGAGAGAAGGTCGCTGGAAGTCGGACGCGTACAAGGTATACACTCGGAACAACACAGAAGATTCCGAGAAGGTTTCGAGTAAATTAGCTCAAGCGGTAGGAAAGAGAGGTAGACGGCCAGGCCGGAGTGTGATCTAGAGCAGACTATAAGCAGAATCGATTTGACCTCATAGGTGGAGGAGTTTGAATGGTCTGGGACCATTAGGGGAACTCGGTCTTCGAGACTGCGGATAGTATACCCTAGATAACAACGGCCGTAGGAGGGAGAGACGGAGGGGTTGACGTAGTCTCGTCACAGATTGCAGGGCGAGACCGTCAACAGGGCGTAGAGTCATCGGGATCTCCCTCCCATAAAGTCTAGAGGAATAATCAGAAAAGAGAAAACAACAACCAACATTCGAAAGAACTTGACACAAATTTGTGTTTATTTTGTTTTGGTTTTTCTCTGTTTCACAGTCTGTGACCACATAATTTGTATCTCTCTAGGATTAAGAATCAGGACAGACACTGGGTGTACTGATGATGTGGCTGGGTAGAAAGAACGGGTTTAATGTGAAGACAACACACACATGTTTTTTGTATATACCTTACTCAGTATAGTAGCGCCCCGGTGGTCTAACTGGTAACCACGAAGCCTGTTGGGCCGGATGTCGAGGGTTCGATTCTCCCCATGGAGGTTTTTATTCTCAAATGACACCGACTGTCGAGAGCGCGTATTATAGCGTGGGTAAGCAAAAATCGACGAGAGTTGACGAGGGAAGAAAGTGCTGAAATCTTCTCGCGATAAAAATGCAAAGCAAGAACCGTACGAGTGGGGGAGGAGGGAGAGGAGCCTACTTTGTGACCCCGGATCTGAGTTACGACTAGGGAAGACGGAAGTGCGAAGATAATAAATGGGATGGACAAATATATATATATATCTACCAGGGCATTTATATACGTGTAGAACGGTGTTGAATGTATACTGATATTAGTTATGCCGGTGTTGAATATTCGGCTATAAACAGCCCATACAGGCTCGTCTTTTTGGAGTATTCCTGATGTTGTTCACGTGCTGTCCGTTAATTATCTACCAGGTATTTACTTTTAGTGTATACTACATGGTTGCCGAATTAAGCCCGCAGTGTGGTAGCCCCCTCGCCCTATCGATCTCACTACGACTCGTATCATGGCTTTGATCTCCGAGTCCGCCCCCTCGCCATATAGAAGCTATAAGAGTACACGAGCATAACAACCATTCTTATGTCTCCAGCGCTCACGCTTGCAAAGAACAATTGGCTAGGGAAACTCGAACACAATGCACATTATTTCACAACCTACAGTACTCAGATCTATCTACAGATAGATGATCTACAGATAGATCATCCAGATCCTAAACTGCCGTTAATGGGATGTTGTGCAGGATCTGTATAGTACAGATCCAACCCAGGAAACATGTGCTGCAGATTTTTCGGCTCCCACCCGGCAACGTGAGCTAGATCATACAGATCATACAGATCACAGGGATATATCTACCCTGAAAGATCTAGATCATGCAGTGGGAATTATCTATTTTATCTGCCCGAGGTGGTATATACATCCCTTGTTAGTTCCCTCTACCCACCAAGGCTCTAACTAACAAAATAAGTGGTGGAAATGTCATTGTTTTGCAGTTATATACTATCAGTAGTGTGGTCCTGTTTTCGGGGCGCTTACCATGTCTCTTAATCCATTCAGGACTGAAAAACTCATCCCACACTAATTTCAAGTAGTTTGTCCCCGCAAACGGGGGGCCGGTTCTTCAGGGGCTAAGAGCTGCCTGCACCCACGCGCTTCTGGGGACAAACTATTAATAGTTGGGAATTACGAGTGTGGACTGAATTTTGCAGTATTTAGTACGAGTAAATAGGACGGACCTATGGCACACACAAAAACCTTATGAGTACCAGGTATCTATTTCCCTACTTTTGCTAAAACTACAGTATTCTTTTACGCTGCCAACGATCATTCAATGTAAGTATTGGATTGGATGAGGCCTCCTGCCCTGGTCGGAGGGCCTCGCCCGGGATAAACTCCGCGCTGAGTGCGCTTCTCAGCGCGGCGCCCATCCCTGGGATTGAAATGACCGAGCAGAAAAATACTACTAAGCCTGTAGGGTGGGTGGGAAGGGAGCGGTGCGAATGCCCGACCATCCGGCACCCCTTGAARGTAGGAGGCTCAGGGAGCAAGTCGTTGGTGGATACGACCGTTGGCGAGGTCACGAAGAGCGGCAGGTAGAAGACAGAGAAAGTAGCGAATCTACACCCGGTGGACCACTTGTACACTGGTCAAACCGGCAAGGACGAAACAGGACCATGACTAAGCGTCCGCGGCGAGCCGTCACCGTCTGCAGCGGTTGAGTCTGCTTTATCCGCAGGCACACCGAAGTACGCCTAACGTATACTAGCACATAAGTACGAAGCAAGTTTGGGTGAGACAACGCAGCCCCGGAAAGGTGGCCGAGTACGAACTAAGTAACTCAAGGAAGTATGGGTAGGACCACCGACCGGGGCAGGAGGCCTCATCCAATCCAATACTTACATTGAATGATCGTTGGCAGCGTAAAAGAATACTGTAGTAAAATCGTTACCCAATCAGCTGAGTCCAGTTTTGGCACAAAAATATGAAACCAGATTTGGTCCGAATTACTCAGAGACTGTATGCCGGAGACGATCACTTCGTCCAAGCCTAATTCTCCGGCGAGAAGAGGATAATAGGCATAGGAAAAATACAGA